>JAODPA010015115.1:0-13309 GCA_025585075.1 Nepenthes mirabilis
CACTCCAATATCCTTCATCCATCTTTAACAGCAAGTTTAATGGAAACTCGGTTCTTGGTTTGTGTTCTTTAATGGCCAATCATCATAGATCAAAAGTCGGAAGAGTTCCACTTGCTGTCCGTACATTTTCCTTGTTCTTATAGCCTTAGTTCTTTAACTTCAACATTTGAAGTCCATATCATCTTATCAAAAGCCGGAGTTCATCTTTCAAAAATCCGAAGTTCAACATCCAAAGTTCTTTTTCAATAAAAAGGACAGAGTCTTGTTCATCAAATTTTCGGAGTTCTTTTCAAACAGAAGGCCGTAGTTCCAAAAGCCGAAGTTCTTTTATTATTGCCGGAGTTCTTTTCTTACAAAGCCGGAGTTCGTTTCTTTAGTCAAAGCCGGAGTTCTTTTCTGAAATCCAAAGATCATCAAAATCAGAGTTCTTTATTCATAAAGGACGGAGTACATTTTTAACAAAGTCCGAAGTTCTTTTCTTTCCAAAAAGGACGGAGTGCCTTTCTTATCAAAACCAGAGTGCTTTTCTTTTTAAAGGGACGGAGTGCCTTTCTTGTCAAAACCGGAGTGCTTTTCTTTTCAAAGGGGTGGAGTGTCTTTCCTTTCAAAAAAATCAGAGTGCTTTTCTTTTCAAAGGGACGGAGTGCCTTTCCTTTCAAAACCGGAGTGCTTTTCTTTTCAAAGGAATGGAATGCCTTATCAAAACCGGAGTGCTTTTCTTTTCAAAGGGACGGAGTGCTTTTCTTTTAAAAGGGACGGAGTGCCTTTCTTACCAAAAATCCGGAGTGCTTTTCAAACAAAGGGACGGAGTGCTTCTTTTAAAATGGACGGAGTGCTTTTCTTTTCCATAATCCGGAGTGCTTTTCTTTCAAATTCCGAAGTTCATAAATCCAGAGTGATTTCTTTCAAAATCCTAAGTTCTTAAATCCGGAATTCATTTTCTTATAAAATCCGAAACTCTAAAATCCGGAGTTCAAAAGCCGGAGTTCATTTCAAAATACAAGGACAGAGTACTTCTTCAAAAGAGGACGGAGTACTTTGTTAAAGACGTAAAGGCCGGAATTCCTCTTCTTCAAAATCGGAGTATTTTTCAAAAGAGGACGGAGCACATAGTTCATAAAAAGGCCGGAGTTCTTTTTCATAACTGAACGGAGTGCTTTTCTTTTCAAAAATCCGGAGCTATAAAATCTGAAGCTCATTTTATTTCAAAATCAGAAGCTCTCAATTCCGAAATTCAATTTCTTTCAAAAATCCGAAACTCTAAAAGCCGGAGTCCGATTTCTATTAAAAATCCGAACTCTCAATCCGGAGTGCATTTCTGTTAAAATACGAAGTTCTAAATCCGGAGTGCGTTTCTGTTAAAATCCGAAGTTTTAAATTCGGAATGCTTTCTGTCAAAATCCGAAGTTCTTAAATCCGGAGTGCGTTTCTGTTTAAAATCCGGAGTTCTAAATCCGGAGTGCATTTTCTGTTAAAATCCGAAGCTTTCAAATCCGGAGTTCATTTACTGTTAATCAAAGCTCTAATCCGAAGTTCATTTTCCAAAATGCTGGAGCTCTAAATCCGAAGTCCTTCTCTAAAATGCCGGAGTTCTAAATCATTTTCTGTAAAATGCCGGAGGTCTTTTATCTTAAATTCAGAGATCTTTTTAACAGAAACCAGAGATCAATAGCAGGAGTTCTTGATTCATCTTAAGGCCTAAATTCTTTTCCGTAACATGTATTTATCAAAATTCATAACAATTGACAATTAATCACAAACGGAATAAATCTAACATCATGCGTAACAGAATTTCTTTTTAAATATGCATTTCAGAACGATAAGTCATAAAACAGCAAATGCATACTTCATACGGAATATCATATACTTTCATAGCAACATAAATAAACATGAGTTTTAGAAATAGGGGTGAGTATCTTGCCTGAATTCCTTTTCTACTTTACCTTAGCCTTCGGTCTCTTTCTTTTCTAGGAGTTTATAGTGGGTGCCTTTTTCTGATATTCTTAAGCCCTTGTTTATAGCTCGTGGGTTAGGTGGCCATCATTTATGGCTTCACATTTTTCAAGGGTGATATTTATAATCTTACATTTTTCAAAGAGGGTCCTTTTCCAATAAGTCTCGGAAATAACCAGATTATTGATGGTCGTTCCTTCCCAATATTTTTCCTTATTTTCTGTGACCGAACCTCAGCCTTTCATCAAAACAATTTCCGGTCAACTATCGAGCGTTGACCGGATTTCGTTCTCCTTTCATTTCTATTCATTTGTTCATGTTTCTCCGGTCAACATTTTTCGTTGACCGGATTACTCCTTCATCTACTTTAACTTCGGCTTTTCATCTTTTTGAACCAAAAACTACTCCATCCATATCTTGTACACACAGTATTCCGGCCTTACAGGACTGGACTTTATTTTTATTAAATCCGAACTTCTTTTCACTTCGGAAGTCCGGAGTGGTTTTTAAGAGAATCCGGACTTCTTTCAAGCAAATCCGGACTCCTTTTTACTTCGGAAGTCCGGAGTGTTTTTACCAAGGGAAATCCGAACTTCATTTTATTAAGGAAATCCGGACTTCGTTTTATCAAGGAAATCCGGACTTCTTTTTCATCAAGGAAATCCGAACTTCTTTTTCATCAAGGAAATCCGAACTTCTTTTTCATCAAGGAAATCCGGACTTCTTTTTACCAAGGAAATCCAGACTTTTTTTTCCCCCAACAAAATCCGGACTTCTTTTCTTCAACGAAATCCGGACTTCTTTTCACCAATGAATCCGAACGTCTTTTTACCGCTAAAATCCGGACTTCTCAAGGCCAAAATTGATTCTATCTTAAGCCGATGTACTTTTCTTATTTCGTTTTTCGGTCAACTTGCGTTGACCGGACTTGATGATTGAAATTTTCCTTGTTATCCGGACTTATTAAAGCCAGACCTAATTCATTCTCAGGCCGATTTTTCTTTCTTGTTACACTTTCCGGTCAACGGGCGTTGACCGGATTCTAAGACCGAAATATTTCTTTGTTTTAAATTTTGGGTTGTTACAAAGGGAAGCCGGACTTCTTTTTCCTTACATAAAGGGCGGAGTTCTTTTTCCAACAAAAGGACGGAGTTCTTTTTGCTGAAAGGACGGAGTGCTTTGGATGGAGTTCTTATCTTAAGGCCAACTTATTACATTTTTCGGTCAACTAGCGTTGACCGGACCCGATGACTGAATTTTCTAGGTTTTGAAATTTGGGTCGTTACAGGGGTCATACCCATCATTTGAATGCTAAGCTCGCAGAGCTATTGCCGCCAAGGCCCTAATCAGGCGCCTTCTTGCGCTGTGCTCGTCCTTCGTCAAAGGATGTCATCGCATCTTGCGTGCTTAATGGGAAGCTCAATCTGGTAATGCTGATGCCGTCGTGAGTCCCGTGGAGCCACGACAAGGGTCGGCCGGGTTTTCAGGCCACAGCAATCGGGCTCTGGGTCTAGGCCTTAGTCGCGTGGTATCCGCGGGAGGTGTGTGGCCCCTGCTCAAGGCGTCATAATCACCGAGTCTAAGGTCCTAGCCCTCGACCATTGTTGACTGAGGGTGCTCTCTTCTGTGTGAGAAGGTCGCCGCAAGCTTGCGATACTTGCCCCCCAAGGTTTGGTTGGCCGGGAATTGGGAAGCTTCCAGAGCTCCCAAGCCTAATATTTTGACCGCTTGGGTCGATTGGTGCAGAGCCATAATAGATGTGTGCCCTTTCGGACTTGCCCGTCATGCGGGCGAGGTTTGCAATGGCAGCTTGCGGGCCGCTTGGCACATGGCCAAGGGTTTGCTTTACGGACGGACGATAGTCCTGCCGACTTAGGGGTAGTTTAGGTCATTTTGGTTTAAGAATGCTATGCATGCCAACATTTCACACAAATGGAGATGCAGAATAACAGGAAAACTAACTTTATTAACAAAAGGCATAACGCATGTACAAGCATTCAACATGGTGCGCGTGTGCGTCTTACCTGGGCTGGCACGACGTTATTGGTAATACTTCCTCAAGTTGGCGGCATTCCAGGTCCGGGGGACCAGTTTTCCATTCTGGGCACACAGCTTGTATGCTCCGCTCCAGAGGATTGCGGAGACGAGGAACGGACCCTCCCATCCCGGGGAGAGCTTATTCCTGTTTGCGGTCTTTCCCGCCGCCTCTACACTCCGGAGGACCAGATCTCCAACTTTGAGAGAGCGTGCTTTCACTCGCTTGTTGTAATATCGCACGACGCGCTGTTGGTAAGTGGCGGTCCGCAGTTGCACCGTGTTCCAAACCTCTGAGAGCAGGTCTAAGCTTTCTCGGTGCCTTTGCGAGTTGGTGGCTGGATCAAAGTACTCGACCTGCAGGCTTGGCATCCCACCTCCACGAGGACTACAGCCTCAGTCCCAAAGCAGAGGTTGAATGGCGTCTCTCTCGTCGACTCCCGAGGGGTCGTCCGATACGACCAAAGTACGGACGGCAGCTCCTTGACCCAAGAGCCCCCTGCGTCCTCCAGCTTGGTTTTTAGTCCGTGCAACAACGTGCGGTTGGTGACCTCAACCTATCCGTTGGACTGGGGATGTGCCACAGACGTGTGGATCAGCTTGATGTGAAGGCCGTTGCAGTACCCCGTGAAATCCTTGCCGGTGAATTGGGTTCCGTTGTTGGTTACTACGACCTTAGGAATCTCGAAGCGACAAACGATATCCTGCCAGAGGAATTTTGTCGCATTCTGCTCGGTGATTTTGGCCAGAGGGAGAACTTCTACCCACTTGGTGAAGTAATCAATACCCACGATTAGGAATTTCCTCTACCCGGAAGCCAGGGGCAATGGTCTAAGGATGTCGAGTCCCCACTGCACGAATGGCCACGGGGACTGGAGGTAGTGCAACTCGGTGTGTGGCTAATGCGTCATGGTGCCGTGGACTTGGCAACTCTCGTACTTTCTGACAAATTCCATAGCATCTTACTTCATGGTCGACCAGTAGAATCCTTGCCGCATGACCTTGAATGTGAGGTTCTTGCCTCCAATGTGTGAGCCGCATAATCCTAGGTGTACCTTGCTCTGGGCGTACTCGGCTTCTTCTGGAGCAAGGCATTTCAAGAGAGGGGTGGAGTATCCCTGCCTGTATAGCCTTCCCATTGAGGAGCGTGTACCAACCGGCAGTCTTCTTAACCCGCTCGGCCTCGTTGGCATCATCAAGGAGAGTTCCCTCGGTCAGGTATTTCATATACAGAGTCATTCAGTTGGCTCCTACATCTATCCGCAACATTTCTTGGTCCGCGGCGTCGATACTAGGCACGGTTAGGACTTCCCTTGGCTCCCAGACGTACTATTCTGGGGATCCGGTAGCTGCAGACCAGGCTAGTCGGTTAGCCTTCTCGTTGTCGGACCTGGTGTGCTTGATCACGAATCGGTCGAATTCAAGGATCAGGGTCCTCGCCTTGGCCAAATACTTCACGAGTTGCGGGTTTAACGCATCGAAGTTTACCTGTACCTGGTTGACCACAAGCTTAGAGTCGCTGTGTACGACCAATGACTTCGCGGAATATTCTTTGGCCAAGCAAAGGCCTGCGAGGAGGGCCTCGTATTCCGCTATGTTAATGGTGGCTGGGAAGGCTAACGTGACAGAATATGCAATCTTCGTGCTCTCCGGTGTCCTCAGCACGACTCCGGCTCCGCTGCCAACCTGGGTGGATGACCCATCCACGTTTAGGGTCCATACTGGAGGGTCGTGGTTTTCCACGCCTCCGGAGTTGTCGGCATCTTCCGGAGCTAGGGTAGTTGCTTCAACAATGAAGTCCGCCAGAGCTTGTCCCTTCACGGCTGGCCGGGGCCAGAACTTCACGTCAAACTCTCCTAGCTTGACAACCCACTTGACCAAATGCTCGGACGTTTCAGGTTTCTGCAGGATCGACTTCAAGGGTTGATCCATCAGCACAACGATCCGGTGCGACTGGAAGTAGGGCCGCAGCTTCCGCACAGAATAGATGAGGGCCAACGCCATCTTTTCTGCGTGCAGATAGCGGGCCTCTACGTCCGTCAGCATTCGGCTTACGTAGTACACCGGCCGCTGTGCTCCCTCCTGCACCCCGACTAGCATGGAGCTGAGGGCCTCTGCCAACGTAGCCAAGTAGAGGTAAAGGTCCTTGCCCTCGCGCGGCGATCTCAGGAGTGGCGGGCTGGTGAGGTACATCTTCAACACTTTGAAAGCTTCGTTGCATTCCTCGGTCCACCGGAACCCCAGCTACTTAGTGCCCCTCAGTGCCTTAAAGAAGGGGAGATACTTCTCCGCTGACTTAGGAAGGAACCACGAGAGGGCCGCCATTCGCCCAGTGTGTTTCTGCACTTCTTTTATCGTCCGCGGGGGGTTCAGGTCGAGGATGGCCTTGATCTTCTCTGGGTTGGCTTCAATACCGTACTGGGACACGATGAAGCCCATGAACTTCCCCAAGGTAACTCCGAAAGCGCACTTGGGGGGGTTGAGCTTCATCCCGTACCTTCGGAGAACCTGAAATGTCTCTTCTAGGTCGCTGATGTGGTCATGGGCGATTCTGCTCTTCACAAGCATATCGTCGATGTACACTTCCATGCTTCTCCCAATCTGGCTCTCGAACATCTTGTTCACTAGGCGCTGATAGGTCGCGCCAGCATTCTTGAGGCCAAACGGCATTACCTTATAGCAGTACGTCCCTTGGTTCGTCATAAAGGAGGTGTGTTCCTCATCCTCAGGGTGCATCTGAATCTAGTTGTAGCCAGAATATGTGTCCATGAAGCTCAGGAGCTCATGTCCGGATGTAGAGTCCACGAGGTGATCGATCCTGAGGAGAGGGAAACTGTCCTTGGGGCAGGCCTTATTCACATCGGTGAAATCGACACACATCCACCACTTTTCATTGCTCTTCTTTACCAGCACGACATTTGATAGCCACTCCGGATATTGGACCTCCCGGATGAACCCAGCGTCCAGGAGTCCCTTCACCTCTTCTCTTATGGCGATCAACTTCTCGATGGAGTGGTTCCTGCGCTTCTGTCGAACAGGCTTGTGGCTTTAGTCAAGGCCCAGCTTGTGGACGATAACTTTTGCCGGTATCCCAGGCATGTCAGCGGGAACCCACGTGAACACATCGAAGTTTGCCCTATGGAAGGTAATCAGTCATTCGCGTTCCGCGGGCTGGATAGATGTGCCCACGTGGACGCGCCTTTCCGGCTCGGAGAGATTCAAAGGGACTGCTTCGGTAGCCTCTCCCGATTTGGCTTGCTGTAGCATGGTTTCGTCGTAGAGGTCAAGATCTTCGTCAGGATGGTATGGTGTCGTGGGACTGATTTTGGACAGGTAGCACGTCCGTCCCATCTCCTGGTCTCTGAGCACTTCTCCCACACCACGCGGGGTGGGGAACTTCACCTTTAGGTGCGGGATCGACGTTACGGCCCCAAAGGCCGTGAGGAAAGGTCTGCCCAATATGGCGTTGTAGACGGATGGTAAGTCGACGATGAGGAACACCAGGTCCCACGTCACCGCTCGCGGGTGGGTTCCCATAGTGACCTCTAGCCAGACTATCCCTTGTACAGGGACCGGTTCATTGTCCAAGCCGTACAGGGGTCCACCGGCGGCCTTCATCTGGCTTCGCCTCAATCCAAGCTTAAAAAAAGCACTGAGATGCAGTAAATTCTGTGAACTTCCATTATTAATGAAAACTAGTTTCAGCTGGTAGTCGGTTGTACCATCTGAAATGAGGGCGGATACAACGAGGGGATCAGTATGGGGGAAGGTTACATGAGCCATATCGTCACTACTAAAGCAAATGACATCATTCCTATCCCCTGTCCTGGCTTGCTTGTTGCCAGAAGTCGACCTCAGCTCCCTTCGCCTGGTGTCCCCGGCGGCTGCGACGGATATCATATTGACCATGCCGGTGGCTGTACGGCATCTCGGTGGCTCACTGGCCTCGCCTTCTGAGGCTACGGGGGCCGGTCCAGAACTCTTCAGGTACCGCTTAAGGTATCCACGGCGGATCAGGTCCTCGATCTCCTTCTGCAAGGTCCAACAGTTCTCAGTTGAGTGTCCCAGGCAGCGGTGGTATTGGCAATATTTAGTCTGATCGCTGCCGCTGGGACCCTTCGGCGTCTTCGGCCACTTGAAGAACCTTTCATCCTAGATCTGCATCAGGATGTTGGTACGAGTGTCGTTCAGGGGAGTCAGGGATGTCCATCCATGGCCCTTCCTAGGTCGGGTGGAGGCCATGGCTGCTTTTGGCGCTCCGGGGAGCGGCGGCTATCGTTATCCCTATTCCGCTCGCCAACAAGTCTGATAGCTTCCTGTGGCCGGTCCACTATCTCAGGGCGCTTCACCTCGTTGGCCTCTTCGGCCATGATGTAAGCCCTGGCGATAGCCTCGGCCTCCCGGAAGGTTTGAGGGCACTGGTGGGACAAGTGCTTGAAGAAATCCCCCACCGCCAGCGTGGCGACGAAGGAGTTGAGTTTCAGCTCGTCGGAGAGCTAGGGGATTCGTCGCGCCTCAGTGATGAAATGGTTGAGGAACCGCTTCAAGCTTTCGTCCGATCTTTGGCATAGGCGAACCAAGTGCCACGGTTGCCTCTCCTCTCTTTGGCTGGAGGCAAACTGGCTTAAGAAACTGTCAGCTAGCTCGTCGAACGAGCATATGTAGTTCGGAGGGAGACCATGGAACCAGAGCAATGCGTCGCCCCTGAGGGTGACGGGAAAGCACTGGCACATCAGGGCCTCGCTCGCTCCCTGTAGGGACAAGTGGGTACGGAAGCAGTTGAGGTGGTTCGTTGGATCATTGCTTCCATCGTATCCCTCCAGGACGGGCATCTTGAACTTATTTGGCAGCGGTTGGGTTCGCAGATCCATAGCAAAGGGCGACCTCTGAAGGTCGACAGAGGATCGCGTGGACCTCTCCTTGTGCAGGATGTCCCATAACACCTTAACTTTTTCCTCCATCGGCGGGTCGGAGGCTCCTCTCCTCACGTTGATGACGTCGCGAAGCTCCGTATGGTCTTGGAGGTGTGGCTGAGCTTGTCAGTGGTGGAAGCTCTCCGGCTGAGGAGGTCGCTCACTGTTGGAGCCCGCCACAGTCGGCTTCCCGCGGCCATGCGAGTTGCAGGGGTTACGCCCCTTAGGGCTGTCCCCCCGATCGCTGCAGACGGGTCAGCTTTCGGCTTCATAAGGGTCAGCTCTGTTGGGGATCGCTTGGGTTGCAGCGTCGTCAGGTTGGTGAGATCCTCTCCTGAGGGCCGCCATGCGGCATTTTTTCCTTTTGGAGGAGGACGCTTGAGACCCTGATGCACACAAATGGACACACATGCATGAGCCAGGTAGGGTTTTTAGAGAGAGAAGCTTTGCTTTCTCTCTATAATCTCGTTTCATTGCCGATCTCCCCGTTAACGTCGGCAATAGCCGGCCTCTTGGGGGCTTTTCCCGGCTCACCCCAGAGTTCCATCCCACCTTCGAAGCCCTTTCCTCCTTCTTCGCTGGTGGCTCCAGCTGTCTTCGAGGTGTCTAAATCCCTACCCTCCTCGTCTGATGCTCGTTGCTTGGATGGTCAAAACCTTTCTTCCTCCCCTCCGTCAGAGGGTTGCACTTCATCAGTGCCCCATCTCGCCTCTGGTGTTGCGGCCACAGGTATTAAACCCTCATCCCCTATCCCCTATGTCGCTTGCCCTAATCGCTTGCGAGGTCTTTCCAAATCGTCTTGGGCCGATTTAGTTCAGATGCAAGATGATTTTTCCTAGTCTCCTCTAAAATTTTTCCCTTCGCTTAAGGTGGATGGCGATATTGTTGAAATTTTGCCTCCTACCGAGGTTATGAACCATATGGAGGCCTTCTGAGGTGCGATGCTAGTTGGCGATTTTAGTGACAAACCCCCCCATTTTCACGCGGTTAATAGCATTGCCCGAAAAATCTGGGCTAAATTTGGTCTTAGTCATGTGGCTGAGAATGCAAACGGTTTTTTCTTCTTTCGTTTCTCATCGTCTGAGCTGATGAATCACTGCCATAAAGGCCCTTGGGCTTTGGCCGGGAGGCCTATTTTCCTTAAAATATGGTCTCCTGGGACCCCATTGATTAAAGAGAAACATGAATCCTGTCCGATTTGGATTTTTTTTCTGAATGTCCCGGTGGAATATTGGTCCCCCATTGGCCTCAGTTGGATTGCTAGTTCGGTTGGTAAACCTCTCCTACTGCATCCTCATACTGCTAAACTGGAGCACCTGTATTCTGCTCAGATCTGTGTGGAAGTGGAGTTTGGCTCTACTTTGCCCTCCAAAATCAGGTTGCGCTCTGGTCCTCCTGATGAAACAGAGTTCATGCCTGAGGCTGTGGTGCAAGTGGTTTATCATGGGAATCTGGTCAGATGCAGATCTTGCCACAAAATTGGCCATCGCTCGGCTCAATGCAATTCGAATCTTCTGCCCTTGGCCTATGAACTGCCTGGCTCGGTTTCTAAGCTTGTAAACTCTGCCCAGCCTCCCTCCTTGCCTGCCTCTGCTCCTCAAGTGTTGACTTCAAATCAGATTGAAAATCTGGCTTTGATTGAAGCTGGGGAGGCTGAATCACTCCATGAAGTGGATGACATTGCAGGGAGTTCTTTGTTATCTACTGTGCAACTCTCCCCGGTGGAGACTCCTAACTCAGGTGGAAGGCTTCCATCTGATGAATTACCCTTTGCTGGTAGTAAAGGTGATGTGAATTCTGTTGCTGGTTTGAATCCGAGGATTGAGCATGTGCTGCACTCATACTCTGAGCTGTCCAGATTGAAGGATAATGGAGCATGTCTCCATGCTGATGGCCACATCAAGACCTCATATGCTGATATATTAAAGCGTGGGGTTGAAATTGATGAGGCGGTCAAGCCTGGCAATGGAGTAGTCCAAGGAGTGGTAGCTCTTAAATTCAGCTCCATTTCTGATGGATTTTCTGAGGACTCGCAGGAAAGCAAGCTGAAGTATCTTTCGCCTTTAGTTCATAGAGTTGCTGCACGGATTAACTCCCTTCGTCATGCTGTTGACAAGTCTGCGCACAAGGATGTGGCTCTCCACGGCCTTGCATCTTCTCCGTCTGACTTCTCAATCCTCGGTCACTGGACTCATCCCTAAAGGTGAGAAAATCCATGATCAAAAAACATAGCTCCTGGCAATTATCCCATTACAACCCTCTTTTGGTAAATGAAAAGGAGGTTGAGAATTGGGTGCTCCATAAGGCTAAGATTTCATATAAAGGCCGAAGGTGATTTTTAGGCTTCATATTGATTGGGGTTTGCCCGGTGTGGAGCTGTGGCTGGTTTGCCCTTACTGTCGTGGCCTGTAGCTGCCGATTTACATTTGAAGGCCGGATGTTTTTCTTGCCCGGTGGTTAACAGGTTGGGCTTTTGCCATTTTGGATTACCCTGCTGTCGTGGCTCTTTTACCAGATTAGCTGTTATTTTTACCCGGTATGGATTTTAGGCAGGATTGGTCTTGATGACATGGCCTTAGCTGCTGTTTTAAACTCAAGGCCGGAAGGCTTTTCGCCTGGGATGCGATCAAATGCCGATTTGGAATGCCATTCTGTTTTGCCTGGTCTGGAAAGTTTGCTGAATATGCCAGGATGTGGGCTTTGGCCGGTTTGCTTTCGCTTGATTTTTGCCCGGTATGGAGTTGAGACCGGTTTGGCCTAGCTGACGTGGCCTATAGCTTTTTACTGTTGGTCGGATGAATTTTTTCGCCTGGTATGCGATAAAATGCCGTTTTGGATTGGCCGGTTTTGTTTCGCCTGGGATTGTTTACGGGTTAGGTAGGACTATGACCCTTATTTTTTACTATTATACAGGTTTGGTTGATGGCCTTTGGTGGCTGTAATGCTGTTTGCTCCGTTGTTTCTTTACTCTATCTGTTGTTTTGTGACATGTTTCACAGTGTCCGAAGTATGCCCCTGCGTCTTTGTTCTATTTCCAAGTAGACAAAACACTTGGAATAGAACATAGGTTTTATAATTCTTTTATGTTTAATGCAATTTCATTACTTACTTACCAAAAAAAAAGAGACCCTGGGGGTAGCCCCAGGCCAGGGTGTTCCCATTCGTTCACACAGAGTGTGGAGCACCAGCTTTATGTCGCCCACGTCCGCGGCCAATCGGTGGACGTCGGGCTCCGGACAGGCGTATGCTTGACCCCCGGTGGGGGGATCCTCGCTGTGAACGGTGACGTTCACTGCGGGAGCACTAGCTTGTGCTCTGGTGTTTACCATTCTTTTTACTTCAGAAAGTAGGAAAGTGATACTAAGCTTTTCGTCAGTTTTCCACAGACGGCGCCAATGTTGCGTCCCGGGTCTGCGGTTGCTGTACGGATTAGGAGGCTTCCGGGTTCCCGATCACGTGGTAGCGTCAGAACGAGGGTCTGGTCTCCGTATCTCTTAACTTGGACTTGCATAACACAATCAACAAGCGAGAGGTCAGAGGTCCGGTGGGATTTCTTCCACCACGGCCACTCCGACGCTCAAGTCAGCAAGTTCCCGCAATAAACAGAAATGACGCACGCGCTAGGCGGTGCGCAAATGTATGCTGATGATGTGTGAGTGATGCTTATGTTTCAGAGTGGGAAATGTAATGAGCAGGTAACGGAAGGCCTGACTTCCTGATCGCACCGCAGTAGGTGGCTAACTTTTCGCTGCCTGAACAGGCGTGGGGATCTAGGTGTTGAGAGAAGAAGGCTCGTATGTGGCCTCAGGGTCCGAATCTTTGCTTAATTCGATTGCTTTCTCTCGTGGTTCCCTGGAAAGATGGGAGAAAAGAAGAGCCCTTTGCTCTGCGGGGAAAGGGAGCTCTTATAGGCTCCTTCCCTATGGACTTTGGGTGCGAGAATGCCCGTTGCTAGGGTTCTTTGGCCGCTGGTTGCTGTCGTTGCCCGCCGGTCATGTCGGATGTCGCTTTGCGGTGGCAGGCAGGTTCCCGGGCACTGTCGGCCACACTTGGTCTCCCTTCGAACTGGGATTGGCTGGCTGCCTACGGGCAGCCGCCTGAACTGCTGTCACAGCGTTAGCCGCTTGTTCATTGGCTGGCTTTTTCTCTCTCCTGTCTGCTTTCCAACAGCTCATTAATGCACTGCAGTGCGCCCGACGGCTTCCGTCAACTGGGCACCACGTAGGCTCCCTGCGCAGTTGGGCTGGGCTTCTAATCGTTCGTGGGCCTTGGCACAGGACCCAACAATATATATTATTTGGAGATGTATAGGCAAACATAAAATACAGTAAAAATAGGGGGAAAAAAAAAGAAAAAGGAAAATACAGTGAGTTGAAAACAAGTCTTAAAAATGAACATAAAAACAAATA
>JAODPA010015126.1:0-13309 GCA_025585075.1 Nepenthes mirabilis
AAAAAAAAATAAAAAATTTGCGAATTGTGTGTTTGTACTCCGTTTTCCGGAGTGCAATTCTGCCGAAGTGAATATTCCGGAGTGCAATGTGTGGAATGTTCTTATCCCGAAGTGCTCTGGCCGGAGTGCAAATTACGGGAGCGAACGGGCCGGAGTACATTTTCCTTGTTCCAGTCTCTGCCTGGACTGCGCAGTTGGTTTGACGATCCCTTTGGCAGATATCCTGAAGCTGATGAAGTCCTGCTGTTGCCAGTTTCAGTAGCTGATGTTGGAATGTTGCAAAATCAGGTTGCTGCGATGAGGTTCCAGTGATGATCTTATAGCTTTTGGATAATGATGCTGTTTGGAATTTATGGCCTTGGATATATTGCTATCCAGTTGGCTTGGGTGTGGCTTTGTGCCCTTTACGGCCGGAGCGGTCTAGTGCCCCTAAATGCCGGAGTGGCATTATGCCTGGTAAAAGCCGGAGTGTTTCTTTTGGGGCGGAGTGGCCTTGTGATACTCAAAATCCGGAGCTGAATCTCGCCCTTGGATGCCCGAGTGAATTATCGCCCTAATGCCGGAGTGAAGCTTTGCATCTGATATCTTGTATCCGGTGTGCATTTATCCGGAGTACATTGTGCCGATGCTAAAAATTTCCGGAGTGAAATTTACTGTAGCGAAATCTGCCGGAGTGCAATTTACCTCAATTTACCGGCGTGCAACTTACCTCAATCTACCGGCGTGAAATATAACTATCAGCCGGAGTGCCTTTTTGCGGATGTGCAATTGCCGGAGTGCATAATTGCCGGAGTGCATATGCCGGAGTGCTTCTTTGCCGGTGTGCAATAGGCCGGAGTGTTTGTGTGCCGGAGTGCTGCTGTGCATGATTGCCTCTCCTGGATTCTGGGTGCTGTGGTACAGACTGCTGCTGCTGATCCAGCCTGATTTTTGGATGCTCTGGCTAAATTTGCCAACCTGTGGCCGGTTTCATTTGACTCAAGGGAGCCGGTTTGGACTCGAGGCCGTAATGGAAGATATGCTGTTCCTGTTCTTGGGATGCACTTTGGTTTGGGGCAGCACTGTTGTCGTTCCTACTTTTGTAAAATGACGTTGTTCTTTTTCTACTTTCTGTTAGTTCCATCCTCTTAGAGGTTTGCTGAATGTATTCTATGATGTATTAGTCGCTAGGGTATGCCCTAGCGTTTTATGTTTTAACTCCAAGTCTAAAAACTTAGAGTTATAACATAATTTTTCTGTAATTTTTTCTCCCGTTAATCCAAAATACACACTTGCTTACCAAAAAAAAAAAAAAAAAAAGGCTCCATCAGCACATAACAAAAGCACATAGCATGATCAGCACCCCGGACAGCATCTCATGATATGATTGGAGAGAACAAACATGTCAAATTCCAAACATACAGCCAGCACATACAGCATAGAATCTCCGTCCAGCAACCATCCACAGGCAACTAGGTAAGGGACCAGAGACAAGATAAGCCCATTTCCAAACACAGCAGCACACACAGCACTTCCACTCCACAAAAACAGGAACAGAAACAATCAACGTTAGCAGAGCTATTCCACCACTCAGTTCTCCAAAGTGACCAGAGATAAATCAGATTTGAGGACCAGCACCAGAGGAGATCGAAAGGCTTCAGCAGCCCATTTCACAATCATTAGCCATCTGCAGTTTCATCCACCATCACATAAAATAGAACCAACCCAGCAAGACAATCAGCACCATCAATGCCAGCCCATCCACCTTACAAACCACCATGAAGATACCAATAAAAGTAACTGAAGAAAAGCCATCATCAGAACCCAGTTCACATCCAAATATATTAACCAACAGCAAATTAACACCACAGCATCCAACGAACCCACCCAGATCTCAACCAGCACTCCATCAAAACATACCAACTGGAAAATTCACATTTACTTCTTTTCTCTTTTTTTTCTTTTTTCTTTTTTTTTTGGAAGTCAATCACTATTTTTTTTTTTTTGAAAACATCCAAATAAAAGACACAGGGGAGGGAAAAGAAGAGAAGAAAAAAACCAAAAAGATAAAAAGGAAGTAGTAAAGAAAAGAGGGATTTTTTTTTATTCTAAATTCCAACGCCTAGCCAAAGAACGGCTAGGATGACCGGCCCGGGGCAATGAGGCCATCAACTTATCCCGCACAGCGTTTGATATTTGAGAGCATATATGGGAAGTGTCCTGAGGGACGGATTTCTCAAAGATACGTTTATTACGTTCTCTCCAAATATAGTAGACAGTAGCCGCCAGAGAGAGACGTTTAGACAAGGCAGCTAGGTTCCTGCCTTTCCAAATGTGGGCAGCCCAGATGACGTTTTGTGACCAGATTGAGTAAGGCCAATGAATACCGGCATTCCGTTGGATGGTGGTCCACACAGAATTGGAATACGGACAGGAGAAGAAAAGATGGTCATGATTTTCAACATCCGAGTCACATAGAGAGCAAGCAAGGGATAGATTTGGGACGCCGTGAATACGGTCAGATGTATTAAGTCTGCCTTTGATGGCCAACCAAAGGGTAAAGGCATGGGCAGGAATATGGAAAGGGCCCCATACTAATTTGGTCCAAGACAGTTTCAGCTTGGGGGGGTGAAAAAGGAGGTAGGCAGACTTAGTAGAAAAAATACCCTTTTGGCATCCAATCCATCTCAGGGAATCTTTTCGCTAGGTAGATAATGGGGCATGTTTTCGGCAATGCTAGAACCTCCTGATCAAAAGGGTTAGGCCATGCCCAATGGTCATCTCTGATGATCTGAGACACCTTGGTGTCCTCAGATAACCCAGTGACAGTACGGATGCGGTCGGTGCACACAGTACTGAGAGGGCCTCTAGGATGCCATAGGTCATGCCAGACAAAAGTGTCCATGCCATCGCCAATGATTTTGGAGGTGTGAGCGCACATGATCGGACGAAGATACATGATTTTCTTCCAGCTCCAGGGAGCAGATTTGGGGACTTTGAGAGTCCAGATACACCGATCCTTGATTCTATTCTTATGTACCCAAGAAGACCAAGCCGAATCAGGATCTTTAGATAGGATGCGCCAAAGGAGTTTACAGATGAGGGCTTTATTTTGAGCTTGTAGATTCTTGAGGCCCAGCCCACCTTCGCTCTTAGGGTAGCAGATATCCGCCCAGGCCACTTTTTCATTTGTCTTACCTTCCGAAGATCCATTCCATAGGAATCGCCTCATGATGCAGTCGATCTGATTAAGAATGGATTTGGGAAGGATGAAGATCGAGGCCCAGTAGAGGTGTACAGATGAAAGAATCGAAGCAACCAATTGTAAGCGACCTCCAAATGAGAGCCACCTATTCTTCCAAGATTTAATGCGCTGGGTGATTTTCTCAGTAAGGTACGTCCAATCACGGATCGACAACTTGGTAGAAATCAGAGGAACGCCAAGGTATTTGATGGGGAGAGAACCCACTTTGAAGCCCAAAACATCACCGATATCCTGGATCAAATCAGGGTCTTTAGAGCAAATGAAAGACTCACTCTTATTTGTGTTTGCCGACAGGCCAGAGAGCCAATGGAATTCCTCAAGGCATTCCTTGAGAATCCTAATGGAGCTCACGTCAGCATGAGAGAAAAGGAGATGGTTATCTGTAAAAGCCAGCATGACAGTTTGGGTCGCTTCACACTTCCAATGAAATGTGAAATTCTTGTTCCTGCGAGCCTTAGAGTCAATGATACCATTCAACACCTCCATCGCCAGCACAAAGAGGTAAGGAGATATTGGATCACCTTGGCGAAGCCCCTTACCCCCTTTGAAGAAACCAACCGCTTCCCCATTAATATTGATCGAGTACGAGGGGGTGGTAATACATTGCCTGATCTAATTTATCATTTTAGGTGGGAATTTCATGATGGTCAGGACAGATATGATGAAATCCCAGTGAACAGAATCATAGGCTTTCATAAGGTCAATTTTTAAAGTACATCGAGAAGGCCCGTGACCCAGATGGTACTTATGGAGGAGTTCTTGGGCCAGAAGAATATTGTGACTTATTTGGCGACCCGCCACAAAAGCCGTCTGGCACTTATCAACCAGATAAGGTAACGTCATCTTTAACCGATTGGCAATGATTTTCGAGATAACTTTATAGATGACATTACAGCAGGAAATGGGACGGTAGTCAGAGACCAACCGGGGGGACTGAATCTTGGGGATCAGACTGATGATTGTAGAGTTCATTTGTTTGAGGAGCAAACCATGATTGAAGAAGTCACGAATGGCTTCACAAACAGATGGTTCCACAATATCCCATGCTTCCTTAAAGAAATGAGCACTGAACCCATCAGGGCCTGGGGCTCTATAATCACCAATGGAGAATATAGTCCTTCGGATCTCATCATCATTTACAGGGCCCACTAGAAGATCCATAAGTGCTTCAGGCACAGTGTGGAGGATGTGAGGGCGGATGCGCTCCGCGCTAACTGAACCAAACGTGCGACCTGTTCCAAGAGTCTTACTAAAGTGATCCACAATCAGAATTTTGACATTTTCAATACCCTTGGTAGGATTCCCGTCATGATCCACAATCGGATCCTTCTTTCTATGCTCCAAAAAAATAAAAATAAAAATAAATAAAAATAAAATTTTTTGTCCTTGCTATTGTGAACTCCGGTTTCCGGAGTGTTTTGTGCGCTGCAGTTTCCGGTGCTTGTTGGACTCCGAATTCCGGAGTGCCTTTGCTTTGTGCACTTCGGTTCCTTTTTCTGTGCTTAAAAAAAAAAGGGGGTCTTATCCTTGGTTTTGTGTACTCCGATTTCCGGAGTGTCTTGTGCGTTTCTCTTTGTGGCGCTTTCGAGAACTCCAGTTTACGGAGTGCCCTGCTGTTGCTTCTGTGCCCAAAAAAAAATTGGCAGGTTCAGTTGCTGTTTTGCGAACTCCGGATTCCGGACTGTTTTTTTGTTCGCTGTTTTATCCGGCGCTCTCGTGGACTCCGTAATCTGGAGTGCGTAGTTGTTCGTGCTTGGCTGGAGTGCTTCCTTTTATCCGGACCTTGGACAGAGTGACTTGGGACGGAGTGACTTGGGACGGAGTGGCATTGGACGGAGTGACTTGTACACTTTGGACGGTGTGGCTGGTGAGGCTGTGGCTGGTGAGTTGCTGGCCCAGCTTTGTTGATGGGTAAAATGCAGATTATGCATTGGATGTTGTTGGGTTATGGCCACTGTATTTGTCTGATGGACTGGGTTGCCCCTCTGCATCTAATTCAGTGATCTGGTGCTCCTAGCTGATGATCTGTTGTTGATTGTCACTCCCAGTGCTGGCTGGTCTTTGGTGATTGGTGGGCAGCAATGTTGGGGCTGCTTCTGTCGATCCCAGTGTGGTTTGTAGATCTGGTGCCGCTGGTTTTTGGTGCTGCTACTCTCCAGTGATGCTGTTATGCAGGCTGTGGATGTTGCCTGTTGTTTTGTTGCACTGAGCTTGTTTATACTGGTTGTTGCGTATGCATTTGGCGGCCTTCTGGCCTGGCTGGTGTGCTAACTTGCATCCAATTTTGATCGGGCTCTGCTCCCATGTGTAACCACCTTATGGATGCTGATGGTGGCTGGACTGTTGATCTTGTGGTGATGGTTAGAACAGTTTTTGGTCGGATGTTGGTGCGACCTGTTGCTGTTGCTGATTGGTGGTAATTAAGGAATGCTTACCCGAAGCATTTCCTCTTGCCTGAATGCTGGCCAGGAGCGATTCTGGAGTGGGCTGTTGGGAGTGGCTGGTGCTGCTCCTGTATGCCCCATTACAATTGCCGAGATTTCTGTGTACCTGCCGCTTTGATCCACTAGCAGCCATTGATTCTACTGCCATAATTGGTGTGCTGAAGCAGTGTGCTCGGGATCGGGGTGGTTGATGCTGTACTGCTATGGATTGGGGTGAATACCTGGATGCATCTGATGGTGAGCTCGTGATTTTGATGAATGGTTTATTGGCAGATTTTGGGTGCTGCTCCTGATGATCTCTGGGGCTGTTCCATGCTGTTCGAACTGGAATGCTGTTGGCCTGAACTGCTGTTTGGTAGTTCGTGCCGTGTTGCTGTTGCTGGCTCATTATGAGTGATGCTGAGCCTGCTGCGGAATTTTTGGAGGCTACTGAAATAATCCAGTAGCTGCTGATTTGCTTCCTACTTTTGTTACACTGGGAAGCATTTGGGTTGTGGGTAGCATGATTATGTAAAATGACAGTGCTGAAGCTGGTTCGGTTGTGTGGTTTCTTGAACCTGAAGTGGTGATCTGTTGCTGATGGTTCACTGCAGCGCCGGCTGGCTTGGGTTCAGTGGGTTGATCCCGCTGTTTTGTGATGTAATTTTTTTCATTATCTATAGGTTCTGTAGAACGTTGGCCTCTTAGAGGTCTGTTATGTAACTCTGTATGTACTTACCTCTCGGGGTATGCCCCAGCGGGTTATGTTTTACTCCCAAGTCAAAATATTTGGAGTTAAAACATCGATTTTGTAATTTTTTCTCCCATCAATCCAAAATTCTTACCTACCAAAAAAAAAAAAAAAAGGCTTTGGTTGGAGTGACTTTGGACGGAGTTGCTTTTGCTCACCTTTTTCCGGAGCGCTTTTACTCTATTTCTTCCGGAGTGCATTGGACGACAGAGTGTCTTTATGTTCGCTGTTTTATCCGGCGCTCTCGTGGACTCCGGAATCCGAAGTGCGTATTTGTTCGTGCTTGGCTAGAGTGCTTCTTTTGGACGGAGTTGCTTTTGCTCACATTTTCCGGAGCGCCTTTTCTCTATTTCTTCCGGAGTGCATTGGACGACGGAGTGGCTTTGTCATACCCAGAGTCCTTTGTCTGGAGCGAATTATAGATTCCGGAGTACATTAGTCGGAGTGTCGTTCTCGATATTGTATTCTTGCTTTTAATGACTACTGTCATGGTTTAGGGGATTCCCTGTTTCTATGTCTCTTTTACCAAGTTGGCAAAATACTTGGTAAAGAACATAGCTGTCTGTACATTTTATTTATTTTTTAATGCAATTAATTACTTACCAAAAAAAGACCTCGATCACCTATTCTTCTCCTGCCCATTTTTCAGAACTTTATGGACTAACATCCAAAGACATTCTGGTATTCACTGGCCCCATCTTGAGTGGTATCAAAATATATTCTGGGCTGCCTCTCGTTGGAAAGGGAAAAGCCTTCTGGCTGTCTCTAAGCGCTTGTCTCTGGCCGCCATGGTTTATTTCATATGGAAGGAGCGCAATAATCGAATTTTCCAAAAATCTCTCTCCCAAGACTCTTCTCGTCTTTTCTCTTTGGTGGTCGATGTTGTGAGGCTTAAATTAATGACCATCTCGGTACCTAATAGGGATGACTATAGGCCGACTCGGATTCGGTGGGGTATATCAAAAAAAAAAGGGTGTTCTTTGGCAAGTTGCCTGCCTTGCCTTCCCGATGCTCTTATCTGGGTGATTTTTGTGCTCCTGGTCTTTGTCGGTTCTACACTTTGGAGTTTGTGAAAATAGTTTCTTGGTCTGGCTGATTCTCAGGTGTGCTAGGTGCCTGGTTTTGTTTTGTTGGACCCTGCCTATTCGTTGTTTTGCTTTCCTTCTATAATTGGGCTGATTATTAGCTCTGGTATTGTACTATCCCCTCCATCAGCTTTGTCTTCCCCTCCGCCCCCCCAAAAAAAAAAAAAAAATCGCTGTCAGGCGCTCTAGCCTGAGTTTTTCTTTTCTCCTTTGCTGTGATTGTGATGGATGCCTTTTGGGTGGCTTGGTTTTCCTGTGTTGGTGCGCTCGGTTGTTGGGTGGAATGCATTGTGAACCATGGTCTTGGAACTGCAGGAAACCTGGTCTCTGGGTCGGTTAATTTTGTTGGCTTGGTTCTGGATTGGTGGCATATTGTACTTGTAAAATGAAGTGGGGATGTACTGGTTGTCTAGATGTAGCCTTCCTTGCAGCTGATATTGCATTTGATTTGCCCGGTTGTGGCTTGGGGTCGTTGTTTTGGTTACTATGTTTTGATCCGATGGGGCTTTGATACTGATGTATTTGCATTGTTGTAGCATTCTGGGAATCTGGTGCTAATCTCACAAATTTGGATATGTGCTAGTACTGCTGCTGTAATGTTGGATGAATTCTATTCCTCTTACAAATGTTGGCAGTTTGTATTTTTATGACTGCTTGTGGACATTTTGGTGTGGAAGGCTGGTTGGCATGGTTCTGTAAGATGTTGCTGGGTTTCTGAGTGTTGGAATTGAGCTTGGGTGCTGTTGCTGTTCGGTTTCCTTTGCAGCCATAGTTGTGCTGGATGTTGGTGCTGACAGTGAACGAATGACTGAGTCTTGTGGCAGCTGTTGTTTGGTTTTTTTTTGACGATGCTGGTTGTGGGATGAAGCCGGTATAGCTGGTTCGGACTGTCATTGGTGGTGTGGTGTGGGATGAGATGCTGAAACATGTAGAGCTGGCCTGTTTGCTCTCTCCAGCTGAAGCAGGGTTTGTGCTGCCCATGGTTTCTAGCATACTAGCTATTATGTGAAGCTGTATTGCTGGAGTAAAGATGCTGTTGCTTTTGATACTAGCTGCCCATGCTAATTTTCTGGTTTGCTGTCTGCTGCTTGCTGAACCATGGCTAACAATTGTCCTGCGAGATGCTATGGCTTGCTGTGTTTTAAGGATTGTGCTGATATAAAACCAAGATGCCGAAGGTTGCTGCTGGAACCATTTGCAGGTGTTGGGGGAGTTGGGCGCGGATGTTGCATTGGACTGCTGTCGTTGGTTATTCCTGTTTGCTGGTTGGCTGTGTCTGATTCCTAGGAAGGGTTGCTGTCTTCCTTTTGCATGTGGGTGAAGCTGGGCATTTACCATGCTCTTGCTTTGGTTGCTGATCTGCTGGGTACCCTTAGACGGTGCAGCTGCTGCTGTCTTGGTGCCGGCGTTGGGGTTGGGGATGAGCTGCAGCTGTAATCTGCTTCGATGCTGTGGGGTTTATCTGCTGTTGCTGGAATCGATGATGGACTGCTGTTGGCACAAGTTTCGATTGGGGCTGTGCTCTGTCCTTGGTTTTGCTGCCCGGTTGCTGCTAGATTTTGCAGATGTGTAGAGGCCCGGTTGCTGCTATCCTTGGCTTTGAAGCTCCCGTAATTTTGATGCTGAAACCATCAAATGGCTGCTCGATTGGTGCACCGATGTGGTAGCTTCTAGCTGTTTTGAAACCTACGATGGCTGGCTTGGATGGCTCTCGGCTGCTGCGTTGCTCCTGTCGTTTGGTAGTAATTGTTTATGAGTCTTTTTTTTTTTGGTAAGTAATTAAATGCATTAAAGTTTAAATAAAATGTACAAAAAAACTATATTCTTAACCAAGTGTTTTTTCGACTTGGGAAAAGAGACATAGTAACAGGGGAGGCCCCCAAACCAATGACAACAGTCATTAAAAAATAAGATTACAATAATATTCGGTCATTGTAAGAAAGAAAATCCGATCGGCCAAAGTGAATGAAGAATCACCCTGCCTCTGCAGATCATCGTCACATCAGCATCGTCAAGCCACTTCAGATCCACTTTGGCTTTAAAAGAACAAAGGCACTCCGTCCTCTAAAGGCACTCCGGCATTGAAATGCCACTCCGTCCTCAGCACACGCAAACCACATAATCCACTCTGGCCTTTTAGTGAGCAAAAGGCACTCCGGCTTCAAAAGCCACTCTGGCCTCAAGAGGCACTCTGGCTTCAAAGGCCACTCTGGCCTCAAGAGGCACTCCGGCATCAAAATGCCACTCACTCCGGAGTCACTCCGGCTTTAAAAGTACAAAGGCGTTCCGGTTTCAAAAAGCCACTCCACCTCAAAATGCACTCCGGCTTCAAAAAACCACTCCGCCCTCTAAAGGCAACTCCGGCCATCAAGAAACACCGATTCAATTCCGGCCTTAAATCACTCCGGCCATTAAGCATCTCACAGATCACTCCGGCTTCGAAGAGCGAAAATCAACTCCGATTTTTGAAAGGCACAAGGCCACACCGGATTCAACAACGCCACTCCGCCCACCAAGAAGCACAAGGCCACTTCAATCAAAAGGGAGCAAATAAACTCCGGACTTTATGCTCAAAGCCGGAGCATAGAACACTCCGCCTTCAATTTTTTTTTTTTTTTACTCCGGCCTCATCTCCCACAAGGCCACTCCGGCCTTTAAGAGTGCAATGGCGGTCCGGCCTAAACACTCGCAAGGCCACTCCGGCAAAAATGTACTCCACTCCAGCCTATAAGAGGATAAAAGAGAAATTCGGATATAAGAACAAATGCACTCGGATAAAGGAACAAAACCACTCCATCCAAGGTGAGCATAAAGTGATAATAGAAAGCCACTTCGGCCATAAGGGTGCACAAGGCCACTTTTTTTTTTTTTGGTAAGTGAGGTGCACAAGGCCTCACCAGCCTTAACACCAATCCAGAACCTCCACTGCAAATCACTTAGATTTACAGTGCTTTATCCTGCTCCGAGTTTTTTTCTTAGTCCGTTCAAGGCTACCATTGGAGCTTGAAGAACATGGCTCCCCAAAGTTTGAAGCAACCAGGGAGTATTTTTTTTGAATACGAGAGATAGGGCTGGGCGTGAGATCCGGATCGATAGCAGACGAAGGCACCATCTCCGAAGTCAACTGAAGGTGGAATTGACAGGTCATGAGACCGTGTGTCAAAAAAGAAAGCTGGGTTTTTAGAGAGAAGTTCTCCTCCTTCTCTCTAACTTTCGAATTTCAAAATTTGAAATTCGTTTCTGCTGGTTGACTGAATCCGTTTCTTGTCAGACGCTCCTCCCGTCTTCGGCGCCGGCGCACGTCTTTGGCCATGGCCGTCACCCCTGCTCCTTCTCCAGTGTCTGCCACCCCTGTCCGTCCCCCACTCTCCCCAGTCTCCTCTCCACTGAACACCGACGATCCCTCTGTAAACCCTCCTTTGAACCCACCTTCAATTAGGTCCCCGGATCCTGTTTCGTCTTTGCCCACGGAGCTCGCCACCGACAAATCTGGCATTGTCCTTGCCCCCCCACTCATGGGTCGATGTAGTCAAGAAGGACGGTTCTGGGTGTAGCCCAGAACTGCAGTTCTTCCCTCAACAGTCCTCTGCGTCCTCTGATGGTGCACTGTCTCCTCCGCCAAAAGTAATCGAGCAAGGAAACATCTATTGGGGCCATACCCTAGTAGGCTATTTCCTCAATTCACCCCCCACTTCACGACTGTTAAGGCAATTGCCATGAAGCTTTGGGCTCGATTCGGTCTCAAGCAAGCCGCCGGCAACGAAGGAGGATTTTTTTTCTTTCGTTTCCCATCTGAAGAAATGATGAAGAAATGTTTGTGTGTTGGCCCATGGGTATTTTCTGGCAAAGCAATCTTTCTCAAACGATGGAAGACAAGAATGGATTTGTCCAAAGAAGAACACAAACGTTTTCCAATCTGGATTAAAATGTCGAACATTCCGCTCGAACTGTGGTCTCCCGATGGACTAAGCTGGTTAGCTAGTGCGGTTGCAATCCCTCTTCAGATTGATCCCAAGACGGCTCGTATGGAGAATCTCTCCTTTGTTAAGATGTGTGTTGAAGTTGGTGTGGATGGGTCGTTCCCCAGCTCCATCGCTATCCAAACCTACTCTGCTTCTGCTGAAATTGCTGTGGTGAGAGTGGCATATAGCTGGAAGCCAACCCGTTGTCCTCGTTGCCAACAAATTGGTCATTTGGAGACAAGATGCCGGTCCAAGTCTGCTCCTGGTTCTTCTCATCCCAAGCAACTTGGTTCAACCCCTGACGCTCCTGTCCTCAGCGACAATGTAAGGTATCCCGTTCCTATTGATGCAACTGGTCCTGTCCTTAATGTGGAGTCTGGTGACCAATTATCTATGTCTCCAACTGGTGCCGATGGTAACTCTGGTCAATTACCCTGTTTAGTGGTCGAGGATGCCCTGCCTCCCCCCCATCCTAATGCTGTTGATGGTTGTAGTGGTTGTTGCGTAAGTAATTCACCAAATGGGGCCGTTCCCACTGAACCAGGCCCCTCAAACATTGGTCTGGTTTCTCAGATTCCCATGAAGTTTTTTACCCGTTCCCCTGTTCTTGGCCCTCCCTCCTGTGATTTCTCTGTTTTGGAGTCTAAGGAAGACCCTGTATGCTTGGATGGCCCTTCCCTGGCCTCGGATGATGTCCTGACCCCTTTGGGATCCGGTGGAATTTCTGTTGCCCCAATCCTTTCTGCTAAGGAGATTTTTCGGCCTGTTAACTAGGGCCCTCCCCCCTGCCAATTGGAATTGGATGTTCCTGCAACCTCACCAGCTGAAAATGGACACCAAGAGTGCCATTTGGAGTCCTCCGGATGTTTGGATTATTCCCTTCATCCTCAGATGAAGGGCTCGGCTCCAAACTCCCCTGATTCCGGGATTGGTCATCAGCACCTGGACCTGGATGAGTATTTACTTATTCCTTCCTCTATCAAGAGAATCTCTTTGAAATACTCCTCAAATTCCCCTTTGGTTGATGAATTGTCGGGTACTAAATCTGAATGGAAGATGTCCCTCTCTAGGTTTTCAAAATTCGTTTGAATTTTGAATCTGCCCGGCGTCGTCTTCGGCGGTTCCGTCTTGGTCGCGCCTTCAGCGCTGTCTCTCACCTGGCCGATCGGCGCCGGTGTCGGCCTCGGCCGGTCCCCTGGTTGCCTCGCCCGGCCGCCCCTCCATCTCTTTCTCATCCCGTGCTCTCTGCGGTTTCGTATTCTCTGTCTCCGAATTTTTTCGCTCGTCTTCTGCGCTGTCTTAGGACATGGCTTCTCCAGACTGGGTGGGGTCTGTGCCGGCCATGGCCGGTTTCCGGACTACCATTTCGCCTTCTCCTCGGTCCACTCCTCGGTTTGCCCTGTGGAATGGTTGAGCTCCCGGTGCATCTATTTTCTTCATTTGCGTCGTCGTCTGCTGTTTTTGTTGGTTCTTGAGTGCCTCTGTTGCTGCCCTGATAGTGATGACAGAGCGCCCGGGCCTGATGGTTTCACCTCAAAATTCTTTAAGGACTCGTACTGTTTGTGAAGCTATCCAGGATTTTTTTTAAGAATGGGAAGCTCCTTAAACAGTTGAATACCACATTGATCAGCCTTATCCCTAAGGTCCAATCCCCGCGCTCCGTCATTGACTTTCGCCCGATATCGTGCTGCAATGTCATATATAAGGCGATATCTAAAATTCTTGCTAACAGAATCAAGAACACCCTGCCCTACCTTGTTGATCGCTGCCAGACAGCATTTGTAGCGGGGCGTCAGATTAGTGATAATATCCTATTAGCGCAGGAGCTCTTGCACAAGTATCAT
>JAODPA010015137.1:0-13308 GCA_025585075.1 Nepenthes mirabilis
TTTGTTTATTTGTGCTAATCAAACAAAAATCTTAAATATTCTGTAAAACTAAAATAAAATATCAAAAGAACTGGTTAACTACATGTATGCATTTGTGTTCAACGTGTGGGAACTAAAAAATTGCATACATGTATGGTAAACCAACAAATGTAAACAAAACTAAAGGAAAACCGAAATAGACTATATGTCAGGTTTGAAAATAATTACCTTTGATCTTTAATCTGATAGGCTTCACAAAATGAAGCTTCAAAATCACCTCGCTTCTCTTCCTTTCTCTTCTCTCTCTTCTATTTCTCTCTTCTTTATCTTCTTTCTTATAAAAATGTCCGAAATAGAGTCGTTGTCGCTTATATAAATAGATCGGTGTATGGGTGTTGGTCAGGTGTGCATCAAGCCATTCAAACCCTCTAGTGCGCATGAGTGCTGTATTTGATATGGTTCAGATATGAGCAATCTGCCAAAATTGCAGACAATTGTTGCAGGGGTGTGCTTTAGATAATATGCAATATGCTCAAGACAGATGAGGCCCAATAGGCGCTCAGGTGTGCGCATTCTACATAGAATGTGCATGAGTGAGCATCGGGCATACATTAGATGTTAAGTCTGATACCGTTAGTTGATTTCTAACCAAATTGTTATTATACATTTATTTTCTAAAATAATTCAAGATAAATTAATAATATCAAAATAAATTAATTATAAATAGTATTACATGCTGTGACATCATTGTTAGATTTTCATATTTTCCAATTGGAGCCAACTGGTTGGATGTTGAATTTGAGAGAGAGTGAACCTTTGTGGTGTTCTTGCTTTTTGTCTTTTTCTGTTTGTTGGATCATTTCTTTCCTTTTCTTTCTTTCAGGTCGAATGATTTTAACATTTATCTTATTAGAACATACTTTGTACCTAAGTGTATCTACAAAACAAAGAAAAATTTTATTTTTCTTATTTAGGTCATAGTTCTTAACCTGTTCCTTTGATTAGATTTGTATTTATCTGTTTGGGATTGTAAGTTTTTGAAAATTTAGATTAATAAAACTACCGAATGAAAAATTTTCTTTAGTTATTGGCCTTAATACGTCGACAATTTTAAGTTCTAGTTTGGTAGATATTTATCCATTTAGCACTCTGATAATTTTGTCTTTTGACAGTTTGGACTCCTACCAGTTCGTCATTTTGACAAATCGGCATCCATAATCAAATAACTTGGATTTCAGATTACTAGGGTTAATGGATTAATTCTTTGAGGCAAAATGAACTTCCGGATTGTAATTTTTTTAGCTTGCCTAATGTTTTCAGGCTATCATTACTTTTGTAAAGGAAGCGACTCATTAATAGTGCAATTAATACGATAATAGGCGATTTGAAAATTGTCCCATTTTTTGATCATTTCAATATGTGGCATTTTGGGTTTAAGAGATGGTAATATGAGATGGCATCATTTGAGTGACATGTTTGAATGAACATTGCCGTTCAAAGCATATTGTTTTCAATTTCAGTTACTCTTTTAAATTTCAATGTCTATCACTCTTTTTTTTCAAACATAGTTTATTCTTTTTTACTTTGTATCAAAGCACTAGCTTGCTAATTTCTTTGGCTGTCCAACTTTCAATTCCTCATGATTTCCCGAAGTGTCTCGAAGAATGTTACTGACACCACTGCTTACCCTGCAATGGATAATGTATTAGACATCCAAGACGAGTATACTATTCCACTTGTCATTCCCTTGTAAGTTCATTCATTTGATGAGAAAACTTGTTTTCCTAGGGATAGCTTTATTGCAATTTATGAGATTCATATGAAGGACGGTCTCTATATTCCTATTGTGAGAAAATTTATTGAAATGACAGAAATCCTATATATTCTAGTCGCTAAACTCCATCTCAGTGCTATTAGATATATTATGGCATTGTATGTTTTCTCCATTAACGGGGTATTAGCTTAGACGCCTAGATTGTTAAGGTAGCTCTTCTCTTTAATAAAGAAGCAATTGGATCTTTCAACCCCTAGGAAGGAGTTTAAGAGAGCCAGTGACAACCTAAATTTAGTAAAAAATTGGAAAGATAAATTTTTCTACATGAAAGTTTCCAATAAGTAGGTTTTGTCAAATAAATGAGTGATGTCAATATTGTATTTTTTGGTCCTATTACTGAGAATGAGCGTGTAATGATTAGATCACGAGTTAATCTAATAAAAGAGAATGTGGCTGAATTGCCCAAGAATGTCAATTTTTTTAACCGAAATTGCATTGGATATGGTTAACTAGTATGTTGTCCTTGGGTGAGAAGCCGTTGCCGATGTCATCATTCTTTTACAAGGGAGAAGGGTAACATTTTGATAAACCCCCCTCCCAAGGCTATCTTTGATCAGCCTAACGTCTAGACAATAGTTTCACCGGCCCTTCATTTAGATGATGGTGAGGTTTTGAGGGTTTTGGATGAGATTTAGCCGAGATAGATGTTGAAGAATCTATTCATGCTACAACTCCAACCATCACCGCTCATTCTACCTGTCATTCAAAGGAGATGCCTACCTTGAATTTGAAGAAAGAATTATCTTTTGTTCCTTTGAGAGATGGGCGTGGTTCTCTATATCAGTCCTCACATGAGGATTAGCCCGTTGATGCTGATATTATTGTAGAGTATGATATTTATACTATTTTTGGCTCTCTTGTATCTATTGGGCCATTACTTTGTCCTTCTGCATCTTATGCCGCTTCTTTCCGACCAGGGGATAATGTAGATATTGTTAGAAGTATGCTATTGTTTCGTTGCCATGCTCTCCAACTTCCACAGGTTTTGAAACTTCACCAAGAGCCTTAGGTATTAAAATTCCCTATCATAGTAAGGCTATTCCACTTTTTTGTTGGAGACAATTGACTATGTCAAAATCCTTACTTGGCTGGACCATTGTCATCAGGTTTCATACCCATAGGGTGCCATTCAACCCAAGAGGTAGCTTTTGAGCTTTTAATTTCGAGTCATTCACTTGTATATGAATTGCTGACTGAAAGTTTTTTATTGTCTAAAAACTTGGTGCGGGAGATAAGAAATAGGTTGTATAACTAAGACAGAGAGATTGAACGTTTGATTGATCTCAAATTGATCCTTCCGTGGACTGAGGTTTCAAGTGCAGAACTATGGTTGCTGTAGTTAGAGCATCTTCATTTGAAGACCAATAAATGCATCTTTGGGGAGAATTATCTAAGTGGATATATAGGTCTCGTGATTATGTTGATCGAGAAACCTATGTCGAGGATTGATCAAATTCTCTCGACAATAGAGCCCTTGAAGCCAAATGTTGCTCGGCTGCAATTGTTTACGCCATAGATGGACTAAGAGCCAAATGCCTAAGACTTGAGGAGTTGTTAAGGAGAAACACTCAACTCAAAAAAATTACCTCCCTTCTCGATTCCTGATTAAAAAAGGGAATAGAACTTTGCAAGCAGATAGTCTGTTAGGTAACCTTCAACTTTCCCACTGGTTATTTGGACGCTAGGAATTTAAGAGCTTTGGTAACTTTCGATGTTAGAAATTTTATGGAACAAGGGAGCTCCCCAACCTTGAGATCCAACCTCGAGTATGAGTTGTAGATTATTAAATGATTTCTATACCTAGATTTCATAACCCCCAGCTGTACTAATTAGTGAGGGAAATGTAATTTAATTCTCAATGTATATATTCATATTTTTTATCCTCAAATATCCATTGTTTTTTAATTGATGTTGATCGGGTGTTTTAATCCCTGAGCATATGTATATTAGTTTTTGACAATTAGATGGCCAAATTATCTGCCAGCTAAGTCTTTTAACTACCGTTTCTAGTTAGACAAGCATAAGATGGTTAGATCGAATGCCAGCTAAACCTTTCGACTATCATAGCTAGCTAGGTAGGACGAGGGTCCTTGACCGATTAACTAATCATGTGTATCTTGTGGAAGTGTATTAACACTTTTGTGATGATAGCATCCTCGAGATTTAGTAGGTTAAATGACTCAGTTGGTTCTTGATCGACTTTAACTGGCCTATCTTTTAATCCCTCAAAAAGGAATCAAATGATTGGTTTTCAAGCTCGCGAATCTTTTGGAATTCTTAGTGTGTGACTATGCTTTGGGCTATACAATTATATTAAACCTACACCAAGAGTATTCCTTGAATTGACGTGTTTTATAAATAATGTGTTCAAATCAATTGTTTGACTTAGAATCAGTTGTGATAATATTTATTACGTAAAAGTAAACAAATTGATAGTCAACTTTTTAAATAACTTAAAAAAACAAATTACAACACATGAGCACTCCCATGTGAAGGGTAGGGCGTACCTAGATGTTCTTGGGCTAACCTTTTTATTCATAGTATTCTTTGAAATAATGGACATTTCAAGTTTGACGGGCATGCTTTCCATTTTAAGTATGTAGTTTTTATATCCAGTTTCAGAGTATTACCACTACTAAAAATGGTCTCTCCCACACTAGGAATAATTTATTCTTGTGTGTTGGCTTCCCAATTGCTTTGATATTCCTTAATACTAAGTTATTGACCTTAAAAATCTATGCCTTCACTTTATTGTAGTAACAGGCAACTTTTTGTTGATAAGTTGTAGCTTGAATGTGTGCCATCTCTCTAGCTTTCTCTAAATAATTCAAAATTTGTCTCCAGAGTTGAAAATTTTGATCTGAAATAAAGTTTTCTACTCGGTGACTTGGCAGTCATGTCTCTATTGGGATAACTGTTTCCATTCTGAAGTATAATTAAGGGGTGATTCCTGTGTGGACTCTCTTGGGGCGTTCAATATTGTCAAAGTACGGACAAAAGTTCATTTACCCATACTTCTCCAACTTTATCTAACTCTATTTTTAACTCATGGTCCGGTTTGTCACTTCTAATTATCCATTTGTTTATGGGTATGAGATTAATGTATGAAACAATCTAATTTAAAGGCCATTGTTGTATTTTGTGAGCATTTTATTGAAGAATTAGTTACTATTATCGTTTCCTATGATATCTGGTATCCCAAATTTATAAACAATATATTGTTGAACAAATTTCTTCCCATTTTGTGATTGGGCAAACAGAGTGGTTTCAACCTATTTTATGAAGTAATCCACTGCGAACGATAATAATTTTTTTTGTTTGGCTGCTATACAAAATGGACTTAAGATGTCAAGTTCTCTCTGTATGAATGAACAAGGAGCTTGCAAAGCCTATAATTCTGTATGTGGTTGCCTGGTATGTTACCATGAATTTGGTAACTCTCGTATTTTTTAACAAATTTCATCATGTCTTTCTTTAAGGTTAGATAATAATAGCCCTTCCTTATAGTTTTAACAGCCTTTCAAATGTGCTCTACATACATTGAGATGCACCTTTCTGAAAGCGTAATTAGTTTTCACTAGAGACAAACATAGCATGAAGGGTACCGAATAATCTCGCTTGTAAATGACCCATCCACCGGGGTATAGTAACCAACTATTTTTTGAAATGCATTTTGCCTATATTGAATCTCTCAGAAGTGTTTTGCCCTCAATGTATTTTAGGTATGAAGTTATCTAAGTTACTTCATTTGACACTTGGAGAATCTCATCTTGTTCCTCGATGTTGGGCCTTTGCATTATTTCTCTCATATGTCAGCTGTATTACTTTGGACAATTAGATGTTACTATCTTGAAAAGTTGATCAACGTTCCAATTATCTTTTCTTTGTATATGGATAACTTCAACCTTATTGAGTGATAACGAGATATCTCATACTTTATGGAGATATTTGGCTTTATCCGGGCTGGATACTTCAAAATTAGTTGGCTCTTGAATGTCCACTAGCTCAATATCATTATAGATAATCATATTTTTGATGGAACACTCATTTGTCATATTTAAGTTAGTTAGCAAAGTCTTGTATTCCACCGCATTGTTAGTAGTTGGGAACTCGAATGTGACAAAATATTTTATCTCAAATCCTTCAGGTGAAGTTAACACTGCCTTGACTTCACTACCTAACTATGAGGATTTTCCATCAACATGCGACGTCCATGCAGGTGGTGCACTTTTCGGAGTTGCCTACATCATTTCATTTGTTTTATTCAAGATTAGGGTCATTTCAATAATAAAGCATGCGATGGCTTGACCCTTTATGAAGGGTCACGCTCTAAACTCTATCGACAATTTGATCAAATGTTCGTATACTTTTGGCTTATATTAGATCATTTTTAACGATTGATCAGTTCGAATCACAATCTCTTGGGTTTGAAAATATGATCAGATATTCTTTAGGGTAAGTTAATAAAGGTCGATACATCAGGTATTCTTTTTAAGTTTCAGAAAACTTTTTGGCACTTATCTATCCATTAGAATTCATTTGTCTTCGCTCCTCGTTATATTTTAAAGAATTAGAGATATTTTTTAGCTAGCTATGTCAAAAATCGAGATAAAGTATCTAGTCTTTTGGTTAACCTCTAAATTTCTTTAATAATTCGGTGTGACTCCATGTCCATTATGGCTTTTATCTTTTTGGGATTACATTCTCTCCCATATTGTGTGATAATGAACCCCAGGAAATTACCGAAAGTTACAGCAAAGACTATTTAGTTGGGTGTTACTTCATTTGGTATGTTCTGAGTATCTCAAATGTCTTGGCTAATTCATTAATAAGGTCGTTGGTAAGTATGCTTTTGACAAGTATGTCATTAACATAAATATCCATATTTCTTCAAATTTGCCGCTCAAATATTTTATTTACCAATCTTTGGTATATTGCATAAGTAGTCTTCAATCTAAACAGCATTACTTTGTATCAATAGGTGCTTTGTTTGGTCATGAACGAAATCATCTCTTCTTCTGGATTCATTCGAATTTGGTCGTACTCAAGGTAAGTATCTATTAGGCTAAGTAATTGATATCCAAATGTTGAGCCCACTAGCCGGTTGATCTTTTTAAAGTGGGAAGCTATCATCCGAACATACTTTGTTCACATTTATTAAATCAATGCACATCTTTCATTTCCCATTACTCTTTTTGACAAGGATGACGATAAATAACCGATCGAAATAATTTTTTTCCCTGTAGAATCTGGCGATAGTTAACTTTTTGACTTCTTTACGAATTGTTATGAATTTTTTTACAAGTAATTTTATCTTTTCTATCTGACTAGCTTGTATCCCAGGATAAGGTTAGACTTGTGAATCATCATCGCCATCAAGATTCTCAACATGTTAGCTAGGTTCCAAGTAAAGATGTCTGTATTGTTTTGTAAAAAACTCAAATAACCTCTCTTACAAATCTTTAGTTAGTGAAGTGCCGATCTGAATATACTTATTTGGTTACACCAAATTTAGGAGATTTTGGAGAGTTAAGTCTCTGGGCTATGCTTATTAAAGATAAGCCTCATCCTAAAGATCAAACTCTTTGCCAAGTTGGGAAGGTGTCGGGCCATTAATTTGTCTCAAATTAAGATTTCTCCTAGTAACCTAGTCTCCTATGACTTTTCTAATCCCGTATCTTGTTGAAAACTTTAGTTTAAGACGTGGGATTGAAATGACCATTCTAAATGTTGTTAAACACAACCTAAAATAGCATTGTAAATTAAAGGAAGATTGACAACTAGAAAAAGTAGCATATGGGAGATCACTTTTGGATTTGCCCCCATTGTAACCTTTAGTTGCACTATTCCTATCACTTAGACTGGTTTGTTGTTAAATCCATATAGCTGCTCATCAATGGTTTCATTTGACAACTTTTAAGTCCTATTTTGATTAACATATTTAAGTAAATAATATTCCTTGAACTTTCATTATCCCCAAAGACTTAATTCAGTTGATAGTTATGGATTTCATTTGAAACGAACGTAAATACAACAAAAAGGTCTTAGCAAGGAGAGATTATATGTACCATATCGTTATTATTAAAATTAATGACATTATTTTTTTATACTGAATTTTTGCATGTTGTTAGAAAAAGCCTTCTCAAGATGATTTATAATCCTTTTTTTTATGAACTAGAACATAAAAAAATATCCGGCTCTCTGGTTAGCTCCACTAGTAGACCGGTACAACAGGAAAGAGGTTACCAATCTTCTCTTGTTACTAATGACTCCTATAGCTACTCGGTTTTGTGGCTATTTAGTCTGCTCCTTGTTGTATTTATCATTGCCTATGGTGGACCAAGGGTTTGTAAATATTCCTTGAGATACCTCTTTTGTATTCGGGCTTTATTGTCACTCTACAATATCCGACACTCTTTTGTATTAGCCTTGGAGATTGATGATAGAAGCAATATATAGACTGATCACCTCCTTTCGGTTACTTGATTGGTTTAGGCTACTTCAGAAAATTTTTATTCTGTATTTGTATTAGAACGTATGTCTAAGTGTCGTTCAGTGATTGTACTTTCTGCGCTTGCTCGACTTGGTCCTCTATTATTTTTTGTGATCCCTAGTGAAAGTATTGCTGGCGTTTCTTTTTTGTTCCCTCCGCCATTTGACTCTAGTTGGCTCGTATATTTAGAGGTTTCTGGCTACTTTGCTTTGTTGGCCTCTTTTGCCGTGATGGATGTGTAGGTGATGGCTTCTGCCTTCATGATTGTCTTCAAGTTCTGGTGAACAAATTATTTAAAAAGTTTTCCAGCAGTATCGTTATTATAAAGGAATTCAGCTGCACCTCGTCAATGAACTTCGTTGTGCATTTGACCTTAGTGATAAATTTGGCTAAAAAACGCTTTAGGCTCTTGTTCAGAGCCTTTTGTATCTTGACAAAATGCCAAGATTGCTTTTCTTTCCTTTGGTTATATATGATTTATGATAGAAATTGGATTGTCATTTCTTAAAAAGACCAAATGGAATTTGCTTCTAGCCTCTAAAACCAAAAGGAAAGCAATGGCATAGTGTTGCATCCTCCAAGTTTTGGAAGCCAAGCAATATTTGAATGTGGTCGATATGATTCATTGAATAAATAATTCTATCATGAGGTTCCAATATTGGCATTTTAAACATGTGAGGGGGCTGATGCTTCTTTATCTTTAAGATGAATGGTGTATGATCCAATTCGGTTGTCTGCCTGGTAGTGTTTTCCTAGAAAACTTGCTATTCAATTCTTTTTATTCTCTCATCTATTTCAATAGTGGAGCCCATTCTTTTGGTGTTGATGAATGTCTTCAATTACAAATAATTAGCAGAAATACCGAGTATCTATTTAGTTAGGAGGGTTTTGGGCTTGTTGCTACATGACTTCCATCCTGGTTAATTAGGCGTTCAAAAAGTCGAGTATATTAAGGATCGTCACCCTTCCCTAATTTCAAAGTTCAAGTGCCTTTCAAGTCAAGAAAGTGTAATGTGAACAGGTACCTCAGGGGCCTTTGGAATCTTTCATTATGTCGTCCTTTTAAGATGATTATTTTCTTTTAACTTCATTTTGGAGGTCAATACCTACGTTTAGAGTGCTTCGGCCTTGTGAGTCCAGCCATCAACTTTGTTCTATAAGGATTTCAATTTTTCAACATGTCTTAGATCTGAGAGGTTAGGTCTCAATGTTAGGATTGGTTGATGGGTGGGCTCCTCCGGAATTGCCCTTTTGCGGGACGACTCCATGGGATGGAACATCCTTTGGTGGTTGGCTTGCTGTCCCTATACTCGAACATTTACTATTTTTGCTTTGTCAAACATGAAAGTTGTTCCCAGAGGGGTAGGATCATGATCGATTAGAAATAAATGACTTAACCATGTTTCTACAAACGATGCCAATGATACATGCCATGGATTTGGATCGTCGTACAAATGGAATCGGGTTGGTCCTTTAAATTTTTTAATTTGAATTCTACATACCACAATAATTAATAAAAGGTTAAAGGACGTAGAAGTCGTCCTCTAAAATATTATTCGACGCTCAAATCAAAAACATTTTAAAAAAAAGAAAGATGATGAAAGGTTGAGAATTAGAGAGCGTTAGATATGGAATATTTGGCTTTGTAATTTTCGAGATTTACAAATGTATTAAGGATTAGAGTTTTGCACTTTGTATTTTTATGAGTGATCTAGATTTCCTCCCTTGTTTAAGGAAAGTAGGTGTACTTATATATTTATTTTTAATCAACATACCATCTTGAAGAGGTATGATTATGCATGAATTGAGAAATTATGTTGGTTGAAAATTAAATGATCCAACTGTTACATAAATTCTGAATCTGACACTTATTTGTTGGACATATTAATTATTTATTTAATTTGACCACTTATCCCTCGGTTCATGTTACTATTTGTAGGATTTACTATTCAAATTTATTAATTGAATAATCGTGTGATACTCTGATTTTTTGTAATATCATTAGTCCGAACATTCATATTTTCAATAGTTCTGTCGGATTCTCTTTCCTATCAGATTTAAAAACTCAGTTGATTCATATTCTTCTATTGGCTTACGGTTTGTGGACCTCACATAGTAACGGATCGAGCCAATCTCATTTTGAATCGTACCCAACAAGAAACTAAACATTGATGTGACTTTTATAGAATGTAAAATAAAAAAAATACATTTCTTCTAAATAGTTGCATCTAAATATTCATATCGATTTACAATGCTTAATAAGAGACGTATATTCAAATAAAATTTTGTTCATACAGGACGATTTAGAATAATCGTATTTGTTTGAACAATCACACTTGTCCAAACATTGTCGGTAACTTCTTGCAAAATAGCGAGACAGATGCCTCGGTAAATTTGCTCCTTCCTGGTTAACCATACAACTCCATAAACAGCGGTCTGAAGTTCCTCTCCTTTCCAAGTGATTCTGATCCACCATTTTTATTTATTCTTCCAATCTTCTTGGAGTTCTGAGGAGAGTGTATAGGCAAAGAAAAGGTGATTTGCAGATTTAGGCTGTTTGTCACACAAGCGACACGCATCAGTGTCAAGCTGTTTCCACCTACTCAACCTTATCCTTTACATTGCAGCCTGCGTTGCTTTAGTCGCCAATAGGATAAACTGATGCTTAGGGATAATGCCCTTTCTTCTATGCCAATTTATCAAGCTGGCAGAAAGCAGCATACTCATCGAATTAATTTGAGATTTATTTTTAAATGTTTAGTTTGCCTCTTGAAACATGAACCACAGTGAATATTCTTTTAGTCATTTGTTTATTTGCATACCCTTTGGATGAGAATCTAGCTTTATAATTGCCCACTAAAAGGCCCCTCCGACTCACGAAGATCCTGCTATACACGGGATATGAATAAAGATCGAAACATTTTAATTTATTAGACGCATTCTTATTTTGTGTTGTTTAAGTAGTCGTTTGTACGAGTTTGAACACATAGCTTAAAAAGATCGAATCATTTTAATTTATTAGACGTTTTCTTATTTTACATTATATAGGAAGTCGTTTGTACGAGTTTGAACAAGTGGCTTACAACTTACGGTAAACTCAAGCAATCACGCATTGTAGAATCTGGCTTATTCTCTTTGACGTGAACATTTCACGGTCCGGTTAGGGTATGGGTTAGGATTTCTAATTACTGTAAGATTGTAAATTCCTTGGAAACAGTAATAAATAATCTCATCCATATAGGTTTTTCAATCTCCACTTCTCCGGGTCAATGACCATTTTTCTTCAGTAAAGTTTGTGGTTAATTCCGTGGGCTTATGGCTGCGGGTGGGTGGCAGTGGCATGCTGGTAGTGTGCCATGTAGCTGGTGGGGTGCTGGTTCGAGGGGCGTTACGGTGCTCACCTCGTACGGTGTCCATATGACACGACGTCGCAGTTGTTGGATAAAAATCTAATGCCCATCATTAACCTTTTTATTTAAAAAAAATATTTTCTTTTTTTAATAACAAAAAAAGAAAGGTGTTGGATCTTCATTTAACGGCTATGATGCGGCATTGTACAGGCGCCATATGGGACCGCGTTGCAGCGCCCCTGCACTGGTGGGGTGCTGGGTTGTAGAATTGCACAAGTAATGCAGGAAATATATTTATTTAGGGAAGGATAAAAGGATCATTTTATATTAATTTTTTATTTTTTTTCTTGCTATTCATGCATATGAGGGACTAGAAAAATAACTCTCAGCTCAATCCTCTCCTATTTTAAGTGATTACATAATAAGAAAATGTTAATTCATAACTTTGTTCTTGGCTTATTTTATGTGCACCTTTATTCCATTATATTTTCTTGATCTTAGCCAAAGGGCAATGAATGGTATTATTTCATTATATTTTGTTGATAAATAAATTTGTTGCTCACTGTTTATATTTGAGTATTTCTGAAAGCGCAGCGGATACAGGGAAAAACAACTGTCAACACAGATAAATAAATAAAGTTACACAGAAAGGAGATAAAATGGGGGTAATAACCACATTTGTGATGGGGAAAAATAATAAAAATATTCTAATTTTTCTTTGGTTTTCTTCACCGCATATTTCTCATAATTTTATTTATCATCAATTTTGTACTGTTGGAGAATCTTTTTTCCAAATTCATTTTTATTGGGGTAACATAATGAGGTTTCAAAATATAAAAGTACTTTAATTTTTTTAATAATTAAAAAAAAATTTAAAATTACATACGTACCCGCATAGGACCAAGAATGTACTTGCATAATAAATTAATTTTAAAACTTAATTTTAAACATAATTTTGTTGTTTATAATCTGGCTTATATGTTTTATATTTGACTTTATATGTGTTTATTTTTTATGCCTTTGGGCCCCCCATCCCCCAGGAAGGGTACTAGCTAGCCTACTTTACACAGTAGCCTTTAATTCCAGTCTTGCACGGTCTATGATTACAATTAAAGACACACTTAGTAGTAGAGGTAAAGGTATAAAATCTAGTTAGACGCATCTACTGTCCACACGTGTATCTTGCGGTTGCCGGGTTGAGTTGACCAAGCCACTGTAAGCCTTTTATCCTGGTTTCCGACCTTTACTTTTAGGGCATGTTTGCCATTGGAATTAAGGGTCAGATAGGTTTTCATTGCACTACTTTGAGGGATGTTCAGGGACCTGCGTCGCACTGGCCGCAGCACAATAAATTTTGACTGTTTAGGTGAAATTAGACGATTGAGGATGGCTGAGTGTTTTTTTTTTCTTAATTTATCAATGAGAAAAAAGAAAAAAAAAGTTGCACAGCTGTTGAATTTCATCCAGATGGTTGAGACCATGCGGCACGGATTGAGGGGGCGTCCTTCTTCTCATCTGAACCGTCGGATGTAAAATCCGACGGTTATGTGTTTTTGATGATTAAATTTAAAATCGAACGGTCCACATTATATCATCCATTCAAAACGTGTGGGCTGTCGGATTTTACATCCGACGATTCAGATGAGGAGAAG
>JAODPA010015148.1:0-13308 GCA_025585075.1 Nepenthes mirabilis
TAATATAAACAAAAATTATATTATAGAGATAAAAATACCAAAATAGATGAGTATAATCACATTAAAAGATAAGAAATGATAACATTAATAAACGTTTAAAAGTTGCACATGTGGGAGATAATATGAAAAAATAATATTTCAAGTGTGTTGGGTCCCATGTCCTGACCCATAAAGAATTTCAAGGCCCACGAGAAGGATGACAAAGCTCACGCAGGATGGCGGGCCCAGCCCAATTACGCAAGAGGCGTGTGCAGAGCCACCCTGGTAGAAGGTGACGAGGACTCTGCAGCGCATTAAATGCGCTGCCGAAAAACCGATAGAAAGGCAAAAAGGCCAGCCAATGGAGAAGTGGCGGGCACAGCGCCAATGGAGAAGTGGCGGGCACAGCGCCAACGGCTCATGCAGTCGCCTGCAGACAGCGAGCTAATCCTCGCTCCAGGGAAAACCAGGCGTGGCCGGCAGCGCTAAGGGCCTGCCAGCCACAGCAGAACGACAACGGACATAATCGGCGGTCCACAACAGCGACCAGCGACAAAGGAACCCTCACAACGGGCATCTTGGCGCCCAGAGTCCAATGGGGAAGGGCCTATAAGAGCTCCCACACCCCACAGAGAAAGGGATCGGACCTCCAATTCTTCAATCCCAATTCTTGGTTTCGCACCAGCCATGAACTCTGAGTTTTCCTCTCCTCAACTCGATTACGAGACAGAAAAGAGCTGGAACTGAGAACGCTCTCACTTCCTTTTGGCACGAGCTAGCTCTTGATCACTGCCCCACGTCAATTCAGACTACGGGAAAGTTAGCCACCCGTTGCGATGCATCAAGGAAGCCAGACCTTTCATAACCTGCTCACTGCATTCTCCATATCATTATACACGCATCTCCCACGCCATTACAGCATTCACTCATGCACTGCACATAGCGTGCGCCATTTCCGTTTATTGTTGGAATTTGCTGACTTGAGCGTCGGAGCGGCTTCGGTGGGAGAAATCCTGTCGGACCCCTGACCTCTTGTTTGTTATTTGTGTTGTGCAGGTCCAGGTTCATAGAGACAGAGACCGAACCCTTCTCTTGACGCCACCGCATGCTTAGGAATTTGAAGGCTCTCTAATCCGTGTGGCAACTGTGGACCCGGAACGCAACAATGGCGCCGTCTGTGGGAAGCTGACGAGAAGCCAAGTGTCTTTTTCCCACCTTGCTCCTGAACACCAGAAGATGGTAAATACTTGAGCGCAAGCTAGTGCTTCGGCGATGGAGGTCGTTACCTAAAGTGAAGACCCCCCTGTCGGGAACCAGGTGAACGACCATCCAGAGCCCGACGTCCACCGTCTGGCTGCGGACGTGGGCGATATCAAGGTAGTCCTCCGCGCCCTGTGCGAGAACACGAGGACTCTCTGGCCGGGGGCTGCTCCTCCAGCATCCCAAGCCTCTACCTCTAAGAAAGCAAGGCGTCGTGCAGCCGCTCGCAGGAGGCGAGCCAACCAGCTCGACAACGCTGCAACCCCGGCGGCCCCAAAAGGAGAGGATCCTAATGAAGCGGAAAGTCATCTCGCCCGCGACGACCGGGAGGAGAGCCCTGAAGGGCATAACCTCGACAACTTGTGCGGCAATGGGAGGCCGACCGCGGCAGGCTCCAACAGCGAGCGAGCCACTCAGGCGGAGAGTCGCCAGCAATCACGTCAGCGACCTAGACGAGAGTTTTCAAGTCCTCCGACGGCACGGGATGAAGCTCAATTCTGCCAAGTGTGCCTTCGGAGTGACCTTGGAAAAATTCCTAGGTTTCATCGTGTCCCAACGCGGCATTGAGGCCAACCCAGAGAAGATCAAGGCCATCCTCGACCTAAACCCTCCGAGAACGATAAAAAAAGTACAGAAGCTCACCGGGCGAATAGCAGCCCTTTCGCGGTTCCTCGTCAAGTCAACAGAAAAATACTTTCCCTTTCTCAAGGCGCTAAGGGGTACCAAATCACAGGGATTCAGATGGAGTGATGATTGCGATGAAACTTTCAGAGAATTGAAGACCTACCTGTCCAGCGCACCGCTCCTAAGCCCGCCGCGCGAGGGAGAAGAACTTTACCTCTACTTAGCCACGTCAACAGTAGCTCTCAGCTCCGTGTTAGTTGGAGAGCATGAAGGCAGACAACAGCCAGTATACTACGTGAGCCGGGTGCTGACGGACGTAGAGGCCCGCTATCCGCACGCTGAAAAGATGGCGCTCGCGCTTATCTATTCGGCACGGAAGCTGCGGCCCTACTTCCAGTCACATCGGATCGTCGTACTGACGGACCTGCCACTGAAGTCGATCTTGCAGAAGCTAGAGACGTTCGAACGGTTGGTCAAGTGGGCTGTCGATCTAGGAGAATTTGATCTGGAGTTTCAGCCCCGGCCAGCCGTGAAGGGGCAGGCTCTGGTTGACTTTATCGTAGAAGCAGCGACACCAACACAGGAAGAAGACGACAACCCAGGAAGCGTGGAAGACCACAATCCTCCTGTATGGACCCTGAATGTGGACTGATCATCCAATCAAGTAGGCAGCGGAGCCGGAGTCGTGCTAAGGACACCGGAAGGCATGGAGATTTCGTACTCAGTCACATTGGCCTTCCCAGCCACAAACACCGTAGTAGAATACGAGGCCCTCCTCGCGAGCCTGCGACTGGCTAAGGAATGTTCCCCGCGGTCGTTGGTCATACACAGTGACTCCGAACTTGTGGTCAATCAGGTAAAGGAAAACTTTGACACCTCGAACCCGCAGCTTGTGAGGTACTTGGCGAGAGCAAAGGCCCTGATCCCTGAGTTCGGTCGGTTTGTGATCGAGCACATCCTGAGGTCGGATAACGAGAGCGTTGATCGAATGGCCCGGGATGCGGCTGTAAGATCCATCGAGCAGTACGCGAGAGAGCCCAGGGAAGTCTTGAACACACCTAGCATCGACGTCGAAGATAAAGAGGTGCTGTGGGTCGACACAGGAAACAATTGGATGATGCCGTACGTGAAGTACCTGATCGAAGGGACCCTGCCCGACGACACCGACGAGGCCAGGCGAATCAAGAAGACAGCAGGATGGTACACGATCCTGAACGGAAGACTGTACAAGCGAGGATACTCTACCCCCTATTGAAGTGCCTCACTCCAGAGGAGACCGACTACGCGCTGGCCGAAGTGCACCTGGGATTGTGCGGCTCACACATTGGGGGTAAGAACCTTGCGTTCAAAGTTATGCGGCAAGGGTTCTTCTGGCCCACCATGAAGCAAGACGCTATAGAGTTCGTCCGGAAGTGTGAAAGTTGCTAGGTCCACGGCAACATGACGCATCAGCCGCACACGGAGCTACACTGCCTCCAATCCTTGTGGTCGTTCGCACAATGGGGGCTTGACATGCTTGGGCCCCTACCTTTGGCTTCCGGATAGAGAAAATTCTTGATCGTCGGCATCGACTACTTTACCAAGTGGGTGGAAGCTGTCCCTCTCGCCAAGATCACTGAACAGAACGCGACGGAGTTCCTCCGTCAGGGTATTGTTTACCGCTTCGGGATTTCAGAGGTCATAGTGACCGATAACGAAACCCAATTCACTGGCAAGCGCTTCACAAAGTACTGTCATGACTTCTGCATCAAGCTAATCCATACATCCATGGCGCACCCTCAGGCCAACGGACAAGTTGAGGTCACAAACCGCACATTGCTGCACGGATTGAAGACCAGGCTGGAAGACGCAGGGGGCTCCTGGACTAAAGAGCTACCGTCCGTGCTGTGGTCATATCAAACAACCCCGCGGGAGCCAACGAGGGAAACGTCCTTCAACCTCTGCTTTGGGGCTGAGGCTGTGGTCCCTGTGGAAGTAGGGATGCCAAGCCTGCGGATCGAATGCTTCAACCCAGCCGCCAACGAACAGAGGCTCAGGGAAAGTTTAGACTTGCTCTCGGAGGTTCGAGACGCCGCACGACTACGGACCGCGGCCTATCAGCAGCGCGTCGTACGGTACTACAACAAACGGGTAAAGGTACGACCTCTAGAAGTTGGAGATCTGGTCCTCCGGAGCGTAGAGGTGGTGGGAAAGACCGCGAACATGAATAAACTCTCCCCTGGGTGGGAGAGACCATTCCTCGTCTCCGCAATCCCCCGGAGTGGAGTGTACAAGCTGCACGCCCAGAACGGCAAACTAGTCCCACGGACTTGGAACGCTGCCAACTTAAGGAAGTATTACCGATAATGCTACATCAGCCAAGGTAAGTCACAAACACATGCATCATAATGAATGCTTGGTCATGCGTGTTATATTTTGTTAATAAAATCACTTTTCCTGTCATCCTGCATCTTCATTTGCGTGAATTGTTGACATGCATGGCATCCATAAATCATACAACCTAAACTGCCCCTAAGTCAGGGGGACAAACGTCCATCCGTAAAATCGGTCCTTGGCCCAGCGCCAGGCGGTCTGAAAGCGATCGTCCCAAGACTTCGTCTCCGCGCCAGGTGGCCCGGGGACGGCCCCTTGCAGCTTGGCTCCGTGCCAATAGGCCTGAGCAGCCCCCTGCACTTTGGCTCTGTGCCAGACGGCCCGAAAGCAGCCACCCACAGGCTAAGACATCTTGTCAAAAGGACCCAGGCGGTCCGCCAAACAGGCTTCGCGCCAACGACCCAGGCGGTCCGTCAAACAAGCTTCGCGCCAACGACCCAGGCAGTCAAAACATTAGGCCTGGGGGCTTTTGAAGCTCCCAACCAACGGCCAACAAAACCTTAGGGGCCAAAAATTGCAGGCGTGCGGCGACCTTCTTGAACAGAAGAGAGCACCCTCAGTCTACCATGGTCGTGGGCTAGGACCTTAAACTTGGTGATTACAGCGCCTTAAGCAGTGGCCACACACCTCCCGCAATCATACGCGACCAAGGCCAAGACCCCGAAGTCCGGTTGCCGCGGCCTGACAGCCCCGGTTGACCCTTGCTGTGGCTCCACGGGACTTGCGACAACATCTGCCCTACCGGATCGAGCTTCCCACTAAACGCGTGAGCTGCGACGACATCCTGTGACGAAGGATGAGCACAGCGCAAGAAGGCGCCTGGATAGGGCCTTAGCGACAATAGCTCTGAAGAGCTTAGCATTCAAGCATGGGAAGTGATCCCACAGATCGCAGTAAACGAAGATTGCAAGTGATATGCCGCACCAGAAGAAGTACAAGTACAAAGAAGAAATAGCCACTTTTTACTTAATAACAAAAAGCAAGTATGATACAAAAATAAGGGATGATGGTAAAAGATAGTCTAACAATCAACACAGATGGAGACTAATCAGGTAGACAGGACAGAGCAGCCTCCTCGTGAAAGTTCCACAGGCGAGACGCCTCCCGTATCCTGGCGTTCCCCGGGTGAAAGACTCCTTCCGGAACGTGGGGAGCTGCCAAGGGGGCAATCTTGCATCACAGGCGGATACCATCCCGATACCGATCCTCCAACGCCAGCCGTGACTCCGACGGAGAGAGCCGACCAACCATGTCTCTGACCAACCGAGCATTATCGTCCTCCGTGGCGACGAGCAGGGCTTCCAGTTGTGCCACTCTCTACTAGAGGCGCCCATTCTCCTCATCGAGAGAGGCGAACCGGGCCATTCCGCGAGAGATGACCTACAGCAAGCCCCCGTGAAAGAGGGCGGTCAGCTCATCGAAGGGATTGGCATCACTGGGAGCCTGCATAAGAAGCAACGTCAGAAGCACTCCCAAAGCATGCAACAGTGAAGGAAGGCCAAATTGAAGCAACCATACCTAAGTAAGAGCAACGCTCGGAGAATGTGCGAGACCGCCCAACGAAGCCTCTCTCTGAGGTTCCTCTCCTTCGCCTGCTGAAGGCGAGCTGGCTGGAAGGGTGGCGGCCGTAGGAGTGCTCGGGGGCTCCTGCCACGAAGACGTCCCGACTGCCCTCTCACTAGCTTGGACCGGATCGGCGGCGAACACGACCCCTTCCTCCGGAGATGGAGCCATGCTTTCGGGGGCCCTGAACTCAAAAATGGGCTCCACAGAGATCACAGTCAGCTCCACAGGCCCCCTGGCCTCCGATGTCAACGCGGGCACGGCCTAAAGTGACCCCTTCGGGTCATCGAGGACAACAACATCATCCCTCGCTTCTGGGACGGCGTCCGCAAGCGTCTCTGCAACGGAACGAGCGGGAGGACTCCCAGCGGGTTGAGACTCCACCTCGCAGACTTCGTGAACGGCTAGTCCCGCGGCCGAAGTCGACGATGGTTCGGCGGTCTCCCCCTGGTGACCCACGCTCGTGGCCCTCTTCGAAACCGGACTTCCCACCACAACCGAAGAGCTAGCGATCTGTCTTTGGGACCTCCGTGTGGACGTCTCTCCTGCCTCCCTCAACCTCTTTCAGGGAGCCTCCTCATCATCGTCTGACGACGACTCTAACAACGAACAACTCTCCTCCTCGTCCCCCCCCGGACGATCGAGGAGCGGCCATATCTCTAGGTTCTCTTTTGCCAGGACCAACGATCTTCCACCCTGACGGAGGCCCCCACTTGGAGGCCTCGAAAGTGATGGAGGTCAAGAAGTAACCTTGGATGGAGAACTTCGACTCCTCAAATTTGATGGCCGAAATCAGCTCCGCTGCCTCCACAGCATCCTCAGCCGATGGTTTTTCCTGAAAGAATCCCAAAATCGGGCCCCATACTCGTGAAAGCTCAGAGTCAGGGAGCTCTTGCAGAAAGAAGAAGCGATCCTTCCAGCCCTTCACCGAATCAGGATTGGTTCCACGAAAGCGGAATCCCGCCTTCGGCGACATCGACACCCAATCCTCCGACTCCGTGAACCGAAAGATCAGCCTGACCGCCTTGGCGTCAAAAGAACCACCGTGGAGGTAGGAAAAAATGCACAGAGACACCAAATAACGCAAGGCGTTGGGATGAAGCCTCGCCACCAGAACTCCCAGTGCATACAGCGTGCAGGGCATCTGGTAACGAAGCCCTCCCTTTAGGTGGTGCTCGTACACTGTGATGTAGCCCGCTGGGGGGTGCTGGCTCTATCCAGTGCACCAGGAACGCAATAACTCCAATCACTGGGAAGGTCGTAATCAACCACAAGAGAAGTAATGGCGCCCGCAATCAGAACGGACTTGGTGTTATGAACACCATGGAGACTCATCCTAGGAGCCTGGGAGAAAAAAGAACTTTCTCTCCTTTTTGCCATATCTCTCTCTATTGACACAAGCTGGCTACAGAAAAAATCTCAGCAGGAGGAGCAAGCCATCCTAACTGATTTAAATAGGCAGCGGAAGACCAACAGGCGGTAAACCTAAGCGACGCCCACTAAGGGTGACGGGGACACGTGCCGACTACACAACGCTTCGCAGGATCCGAAATCACCCGCAATCATGGCCAAACGCCAGACTGACAAGCGCGTCACTTCAGCCGTCTGACAGACACCCACGCTAGCGCCTCCGCATTAAATGAGGGCTCATGATAGTGAAGCCCATGAAGGGACGCACGGTAGCACAGAGTGGAAAAAGCCAATCCAAAAACGAGAGATACAGAAGATGAAACGGCGTGGCAAAATAACAAATTTCATTGCAACAACAGGCCCCATTACAATGGCAACACGCATGACACCAAAAAAAAAGGGAGAAAAGAAGAAGGTATAGCAGCAACAAAAGTAGCTATCAGCTAATGATCCCAATGGCCTGTGGAAGAGCTTGGGACGTGATAATCCACCAACTGCTCGTGCGTTTGGGCGTGTGAATTGCGAGGGTCCAGAACGCCAACTCGGAAGTTCGAATCCTCCAGTGAGGCCAGCCTCTGGCAAAGCCTGATGGCGTCAAGGTAACTCCTCTCCAGAGCAGGATTCACGCCCTCCGGCCGGAGCCTTGTCCTCAGCTCTGATCATAGCCAGGAAATCTTAGCCTCATGTTGTTGCCTGAGCTGCTCGGTCTCCCCTTCAAGGGCCAGTATGCGGGCTTGAGCCCCCACATTGGCACCAACGAGGCGTGTGGCCCGAGCCTCCGACACAGCCCAAGCGCCCTTTAGGTGCGCCATGTGGGCCCTCAGCCATTCCACCTCAGCTGCTGCCACTCCTACACGCAGCTCAACCCTCTCAAAACCCAAAGGCGCTCTCCGATTTGAGAAGGACCGCGACCGTGGCTTCGGAGCGAGCCCCTCTTGAAATGCCGGCCCCCAAAGCCCAGGGAGCGTGAGAACCAAACTCAGATTTGTCAGAGGAACGCCCCGAGTCATAAGAGGAATCCTCCATCAGCTTCGCAGCAAGAAGACACACGGAGAAAGCAAGTTACTAATAAACACACGGGCGCAGGGAAATGCGAGGTTCCAGGGGAAAATGGCGCGTTTAAATAGACAAGTTTTCTCCTGGGAAGACGGCAGCCCTGAAAGGGTGGAAGGCGCCAGAGGCCAACCAACGGGGACCTTCCACGTGGAAGGCCCATAAAGCCTCGCGCGTTTCCAAGGCGAGACGTCGCGACGCAACGTCTCCTGACCACGCGGACATTGAATGCACCGGTCACGCCAGGAGACGTGATCGCCAATAGTGACTCCTCGAAGCTCCCACAAAGTTGCATGCGGATTTCCAGGACAAAGCGCCTGGTAACAAAAAGAAGTACGCACAAAGGAAAGGAGAGAATGAAGGCAAAAAATGACTACTTCTTTTATTAATCAATGCTTTCCTACAAAGTACAGAATCTGCAGCTATAATGCTATGAGAAAGACGAAGGAAGACAATGGCGCAAGGTCCCAGATGCTCCCTTGCCATGCCCCAGATGAGCTCCGCGAACGTGATCTACATGAGGTCCCCACGGCTAGAGCCGTCGGTGGTTCGCCGAGCGGACTGGGGCGGGCACAAGGAGCACTCCCCCTGATGGAAGCCGCCGAAGCACTATCCACTGGGGTGGGATCAGCACCGAGGCCAGGAAAGCCCCCCGAGAAAGTAGGGGCGGGACCCCGACTCCCTCGCTGGGTTTCTGGCCTCGAGACCTCTCCGTGGTCTGCGCTCGAGCTTGACGAGTGGGTAGAGCATGTGCGGAAGCCTCCGCTGGCAGAAGACATACCCGCAAAGGTTCCGCCAAGACTCTACCCCGGGTTAGGTGAGCCAAAACCCGGAAGGAGGTACCTGACAATAGCAGAATGGCCAGGCCACTCTCGTTAGCACGGAAAGCGAATTGCAGCATGGGGGTTAAGACAGTCTTCATCGAAAACTTTGAGCACTCGGCCGATCCATCCAACTTCTTCTCGGACACTCGCCAGGAGCGGGGAAAGCCAGGATCTTCTCATTGCCTCTCCGATGAAAACCAGGGGATGAACTCCACTCGCTCGAATGCCCCTCCTATTAATGGGAGAGATGCAAGCCATCCTCTTGCCCAACACAGCACGACAGACGTCTTTCGTAGAACAGGAAAGAGCCCTAGTCAGACGCAACCCTAGGTGTACAAATCTTACCTAGCGGAGTGATGAATCAATTTAGCGCCTGAAAAGTTTGTCCAATCTCTTGGGGAAGGCGCGAGTCCAGAAAAAGACAAACGAAAGCGCGGCACGAGAAGGGCTGTTAAGTCGTGGAATGGGCTCAAGAGACATGCCAGGCCCGACCACTGGCCGGCCCAGGCATGGGGGGCTAGTGTTGGGTCACATGTCCTGGCCCATGAAGAATTTTGAGGCCCATGAGAAGGATGACAAAGCCCACGTAGGATGGCAGGCCCAGCCCAGTTACGCAGGAGGCGTATGCAGGGCCACGCTGGTAGAAGGCGACGAGGACTCTGCAGCGCATGAAATGCGCTGCCGAAAAACCGACAGAAAGGCAAAAAGGCTAGCCAATGGAGAAGCGGCGGGCACAGCGCCAACAGCTCACGCAGCCGCCTGCAGTCAGCCAGCCAATCCTCGCTCCAGGGAAAACTAGGCGTGGCCGGCAGCGCTAGGGGCCTGTCAGCCATAGTAGAATGATAGCCAACATAACCGGCAGTCCACAACATCGACCAGCGGCAAATGAGCCCTCACAACGGGCATCTTGGCGCCCAGAGTCCAATGGAGAGGGGGCTATAAGAGCTCCCACACCCCGCAAAGAAAGGGATTGGACCTCCAATTCTTCAATCCCAATTCCTGGTTTCGCACCAGCCACGAACTCTGAGTTTTCCTCTCCTCAACTCGATTACGAGACAGAAAAGAGCTGGAACTGAGAACGCTCTCACTTCCTTTTGGCACGAGCTAGCTCTCGATCACTGCTCCCCGTTGATTCAGACTATAGGAAAGTTAGCCACCCGTTGCGGTGCATCAAGGAAGTCAGGCCTTCCATAACTTGCTCACTGCATTCTCCATACCATTATACACGCATCTCCCACGCCATTACAGCATTCACTCGCGCATCGCACAAAGCGTGCGCCATTTTCGTTTATTGCGGGAATTTGCTGACTTGAGCGTCGGAGCGGCTTCGGTGGGAGAAATCCTGCCGGACCCCTGACCTCTTGTTTGTTGTTTGTGTTGTGCAGGTCCAGGTTCATAGAGACGGAGACCGGACCCTTCTCCTGACGCCACCGCGTGATTAGGAATCCGAAAGCTCTCTAATCCGTGTGGCAACTGCGGACTCGGGACACAACAAGGTGATTCTGGCACTTCAAATTTATGCTAGAAGAAACACATATAAAGAAATGTGAGTTTCTTATAGTCGGAGCAAAGAAAGGAAGAAATAAACATAAAAAATTATAGAATAATACAAAAAACAATTTAAAATTACTCATACTCTTAGAAAATATTTAAGTTTAGTAGAATGGAAAAATGAATTATATAGCCAACTTCACCTAGTTGGAAATAAGGCTTTGCTCCTGTTATTCACTCCCATCTAATACCACCTCAACTAGTACATTATATAGAGTGATATTAGAAGACCCATTTAAAACAATTCAGATGATATAATATCTCATCCATTTATATTATTATAAGTCCACATAAGAACAAATAGATGGATAATTATATCATCTGAGAATATCTTCTGAACATTTCAATATTATACATAGTTGATCATCTGTGCATTGTAAAAAGAATTATGTAGACGTCACAGCCTTAAAGGTATCTGACCTGTCTCTGCCCTTTGCTGTTAAGATGAAGAATTGACACACGGTCTTCGTTCCATCGTCTCTTTCCCCTCCCTCTTATTTCCCGTGGAACCAAACAAAGGATGGTTAATCTTCACCTTTATCAGCAAGCAGAGAGACACTGCTCTGTTTCTCACTATTGTAGAAAGGATGATCCTTTTCTCCCAACAACCCCATATTTCCTTCACCTCTACCGCTAACTAAAAATGATTCTCCCTCCTCTGTGGCATTCCACAAATGCAAATCTCCTTTAGTTGTATCACTTGTTGGAGCCCTGTTTTCCTCCAACCTCCTTTGGGTGATTTGAGAGTTCTCTGGCTCTTTGCCAGGAGTTTGCAGTGAATTTACAGCCATCTGTTTGGCTGAATCACCATCAAAGTCTTCCCGTGCTAAGGAATCATCTTCTTGATTTCCATGCTCATTGAATTGGGAATGACTCCTTCCAAATCCGCTTGGAATTTCTTGATTTGAGGAAGTCCTTTCAGAAAAGCTGCCAAATCCTTCAATTCCTCTTGTCAGGTTTCTTGCTCGGATTCTCTCTTCTTTGAGCAGAGGACCCTTTTCAAGCAAATTCAATATTCTCTCCGATTTCCTTCTAACAGCAAGGCCCCAGTTGAAACTGACGATAAATATTTTGATCAGCAAACTCTAAACCATGTAATGTCTAGAGCAGATGGTAATAAATGTCAGAGAAATTACTGGTATAAATGACTGTGTGGCCAAACTACTAATGGCTTCACAATTCTAGAAGATGCAGCTTTGAAATATAAGGAATTTCTGTCAAAATAATGTTTTGGTTTCTCCTCCTCCTCCTCATCATCAACATGAGTTTTGAAGCAGTTCTTAATGAAGCTCCAATTTGGAGTTTCCATGAACTCATTCGTAAAGATAAAACTGAAATTAATGAAAATTTCTATGTATCACTCGTGGAGAAAACGGCTAGCATAGTGTTTCTGCAAAAGGTTAGGTGGGGGCTAAGCAGCCCTTAAAAAATAGGATTCCAGGAACATTAGATGCAAAAATACCCCTTTTCATCGATATGCTGAAAGTTCTGCATCTCCCTGATGACATTTTCTTCACATTGAAACTCAACTGCAACACTCTCTGGCCCATGAGTCAGCAATCGTTCAAGTACTATCAAGGCCTTGTATGAGGGCCTCCAATTCTTCTTATCAAATCTTGATAATCTGACCACCATTTTATTAAAATAAGAAAATCAGGCACAAGAAAATTAATTATTAGGCGAAGAACCAAATAGTAAAAACACAAACTTTTGATGTAGAATATCAACGATCCTCCAATAATCATCCACTTCAAAGGCAGCCTGTGATATTAATCCTAACGTTCGAGCGTCTGGAGCCCATGGATTACCGCTTGTTGCATCTTCTGCCAACCTTCAAATAAAGCAGCGACCAAAAAAATACAAAAAGAAAAACAAAAGCAAAATAGATAGATCAGATTCAACACAAAACAAAAGTCACCCTCTTCGTAATACTGAAAAAGAGATTTAAGACATAAGCTAACAGTTGAGCAGGAGTGACATCCATCAGAGCAAGTCTAGCAGTCTTGATCTTCTCCTTGATATAGAAAGAAGCGTGTTTCTTGAGTTCATGGAAGAAGGGTGTGCTGCTGCTCATATTGCTATTGCTATGGCTGCCTGAGATTGACATGTCTAAATTTGGAAGAGAAAGGTATATCAATCAGCAGAAGAAAACAACAGATGCAAGAGTACGAAAGATTGAATTTTTATTGATATGAAATAAGGAAGATTGGCATAAGCAAAGAGCATAGCTAACCCATTTGCAAACAAATCTATAACTGCTCCACAGCTCGGGGATTTGCATATGTAATCATAATAGATTTATTAACACTTGATAAAAATGAGAGAGGTGATGATTTCATTTTGGGGCTGCGTATTTTTTTTGTGAAAAAAAAAAGAGACTCCGTGTTTGAAACAGTCAGTTACAAAAGTCCAAAGAGAGATAGACAAATCTATTCAAAAATTTAAATAGAAAAAAACTCTAAATTTTCTATCTCAAATGAAAAAAAAGAAAAGAAAAGAAAAAGTAGTTGTTAGAAAGTGAGAAATGAATGGTATAAAAGTCAACATATCTATGCTAGACTGCCAGTCCCTACTTTGAATTTGATTTTAGTGAAATTTTTTTCCCTTTGTCGGTGGGTCGGGGGGAGGGGGAATTGGAAGGCTCCCCGGCATAGTGAGGAGAAAGCCTCAC
>JAODPA010015159.1:0-13306 GCA_025585075.1 Nepenthes mirabilis
TAAATATAAGTCTTGTAACATTTAAATATACATAAAAAGGTTAAATTAGTCATTCAAATAATATTAACTTCTGAAAAAATCTAAAGGTATGGAGTATTGTCCTCCAAAATCCTATCATCTCTCTTTTTATATTAAGTATTTTAGTTTGATAAATATTTTACAGATTTGAGTATCAGAGAATAAATCGGATAGTTATTTTTTATACCTTTGTGCCCCTATTTTGATTTGTGATGTACAGAATTACAGTTAAAAAATCTAAGACCTTATTTTAATTTCCCTCAAGTAAAATCCTAATTCATGATACACATCAAGAAAAAATAAAGAAATGGAAGTGCCTTCGAAAACGTCTCTTGGGAACTTGGTTTTATTGCTTCAAAGATATCTATTAATTTATAATCCTAATAAACAACAAATAAAGATAAATAAATCTCGTACTTGTATTAAGTATAAATCTATCGAGATTAAGCACCGACTCTATTTAGAGGAAATGGGAAGGGATGAAATTTGAGTGGCATTGACAAAGGAGAAATTGTTGGGTCCTGTGCTAAGGCCCACGAACGATATCGAGCCCAACCCAATTGCGCAGGGAGCATACGTGGCACCCAGCTGGCGAAAAACGACGAACGACCTGCAGTACATTAATAGGCTGTCGAAAAACAAACAGGAGAGAGAAAAAACCAGCCAATGAAGAAGTGGCTAGCGCTGCACCAACGGCTCAGGCAGCCGCCCGCAGACGGCCAGCCAATCCCAACTCGAGGGAAGACCAGGTGTGGTCGGCAGCGCTCAGGAGCCTGCTCGCCACCGTAAAACGACAGCCGACATGATCGGCGGTTAGCAACAGTGACCAGAGGCAAGGGAACCCTAGCAACGGACATTCTGGCTCCCAGAGTCCACTGGGGAAGAGCTTATAAGTACTCCCTTTCCCCACAGAGAGAGGGTTTCTGATCCTTCTTCCTCTTCCCAGATCACAAGAGAGAAAGCAATCGAACTGAGGTAAGACTCACGTCCTGTGGCTACGAACGAGCCCGCTTCTCTCATGATCACAATCCCCAAGTCCGTTCAGGTAGCGGGAAGTTAGCCATCCACTGCGGTGTATTAAGGAAGTCAAGCCTTCCGCAACCTGCTCATTGCATCCTCCACGCTAAACATATACATCACTCAAGTTTCATCAGCATTCATCCGCGCACCGTCCACCGCGTGCGCTATTTCCTTTTATTGCGGGAATTTGCTGACTTGAGAGTCGGAGTGGCCGTGGTGGGAGAAATCCCGCCGAATCTTTAACCTCTTGTTTATTGTTTGTGTTGTGCAGGTCCAGGTTAAGAGATACAAAGACCGGACCCTCGTCCTGACGCTGCCACGTGATTGGGAACCTAGGGGCTCTCTAATCTGTACAGCAATCGCGGACTCGGGATGCAACATTGTCACCGTCTGTGGGAAACTGACAAGAAGCCTAATGTCTTTTTCCCACCTCCCTTCCGAAGAAAAGAAAATGGTGAACACCAGAGTACAAGCTAGTGCTCCAGCAATGGACGTTGTCGCTCAAAACGAGGGTCCCCCCGTCGGGAGCCACGAAGATGCCCATCCAGAGTCTGACATCCACCTCTAGGCCGCTGACGTGGGCGACATAAAACTGGTGCTCCATGCCCTGTGCGATAGAACGGGAACTCCTTGGCTGGGCGCTGCCCCTCCGCCATCCCAAGCGTCCTCCTCCAGGAGAGCAAGGCGCCGCGCGGCAGCCCTCAGGAGAGGATCCAACCAACCTGACAACGCTGCGGCCCAGGCGGTCCCCAACAGAATCGACCCTCACGAAGCCGAAAGCCATCCGGACCTCAGCAATAGGGGGACAGCCCTGAGCGGTGTAACCCCCGCAACTCACACAGCCGCGGGAGGCCGATCGCGGCTGGCTCCAACAACAAGTGACGTCCTCACGCGGATAGCCGACAGCACCGACAGGGTCAACCGCATCTTCAGGACCACATGGAGCTCCGCAATGTCATCAACGCGCGGAGAGGAGCTACCGACCCGTCGATGGATGAGAAAGTCAAGGTGTTGTGGGACATCCTGCACAAGGAGAGGCCCACGCGATCCTCCGCTAACCTTCGAAGATAGCCCTTCGCCATGGACTTGCGGACCCAGCCATTGCTGAATAAATTCAAGATGCCCGTCTTGGAGGGGTACGACGGAAACAAGGGCCCGATGGACCATCTCAACTGCTTCCGTACCCACTTGTCCCTACAAGGCGCAAGCAAGGCCCTAATGTGCCAGTGCTTTCCCGTCACTCTCAGGGGGGACTCGTTGCTCTGGTTCCATGGTCTCCCTCCGAATTCCATACGCTCATTTGACGAGCTAGCTGACCGTTTCCTGAGCCAATTTGCCTCCAACTGCAGAGAGGAAAGGCAACTGTGGCACTTGGTCTGCCTCTGCCAGAAGTCGGACAAAAGCCTGAAGCGGTTCCTCGACCGTTTGATCACCGAGGCACGGCGAATCCCCTAACTCTTTGACGAGCTGAAACACAACGCCTTCGTTGGCACGCTGGCGGCGGGAAATGTTTTTAAGCACTTGTCGCACCAGCGTCTTCAAACATTCCGGGAGGCTGAGGCCATCGCTAGGGCATACATCACTGCCGAAGAGGCCAACGAGGCGAAGCGCCCTGAGCGAGCGGACCAGCCCCCAGAAGTCAGAAGGACTACTGGCAGGCGAAAGAGGTACAACGACAGCCACTGCTTTTCCGAGTGCCGTAAGCAGCCACAGCCTCCACCGGGGCCCAGGAAGGACTACGGATGGACATCATTGACTCCCCTGAGTGACAGTCGTACCAACATCCTGATGCAGATCTAGGACGAAAAGTTCTTCAAGTGTCCAAAAACGCCAAAAGGTTCCAGCAGCAGTGATCAGACCAAATACTGCCAATACCACCGCTGCCTGGGACACTCAACTGAGAACTGCCGGACCCTGCAGTAGGAGATAGAGGATTTGATCCGCCGCAGACACCTCAAACGGTTTGTGAAGAGTTCGAGGCAGGGGCCCGCAGCCTCAGATGGTGAGGCCAGCGAGCCTTCGAGGGGCCGCACGGCCGCCGGCGTGATCAACATGATCTCGGCTGTAGCCGCCGGGGATGCCAGGCAAAGGGAGCCGAAGCCAACTTCCAGTAACAAGCGAGCAAGGATGGGGGATAGGAATGATATCATTAGCTCTAGCAGCGACGATATGGCTCATGTAACCTCCCCTCATACTGATCCCCTTGTATCCACCCTCGTCTCAGATGGTGGGGTTAACTACCAGTTAAAATAAGTTTTCATTGATAATGAAAGTTCACAGAATTTACTATATTTCAGCGCTTTCTTTAAACTTGGATTGAGACGAAATCAGATGAAAGCCGCCGGCGGACCCTTGTACGGCCTGGATAATGAACCGGTCCCCGTACAGGGGATAGTCCGACTGGAGGTCACTATGGGAACCCACCCGCACTCTGTGACACGAGAGCTGGCATTCCTCGTCGTTGACCTACCATCTGTCTACAACTCCATATTAGGCAGACCTTTCCTCACGACCTTTGGGGCCGTGACGTCGATCCCACACCTGAAGGTGAAGTTCCCCACCCCGTGGGGCGTGGGAGAAGTGCTCGGAGACCAGAAAATGGGACGAACGTGCTACCTGTCCCAGATCAGTCCCGCGGTGCTATCCCGCCCGGACAAAGATCTTGACCTCCGCGACGAAACCTTAATGCAGCAAGCCCAATCGGGAGAGGCCACCGAAGCGGTCCCTTTAAATCTGTCCGAGCCGGAGAGATGCGTCCATGTGGGCAGATCTCTCCAGTCCACAGAACGCGACCGGCTGATTACCTTCCTTAGGGCCAACTCCGACGTGTTTACCTGGGTTCCCGCCAACAAGCGCGGGATACCGGCCGAAGTGATTGTCTACAAGTTGGGCCTTGACTCGAGCCGAAAGCCCGTTCGGCAGAAGCGCAGGAACCACTCTGTCGAGAAGTTGGTCGCCATAAGGGAAGAGGTGAGGACACTCCTGGATGCGGGATTCATCCGAGAGGTCCAATATCCGGAGTGGTTATCCAATGTCGTGTTAGTGAAGAAGAGCAGCGGAAAGTGGCGAATGTGCGTCGAATTCACCGTCGTAAATAAGGCTTGCCCCAAGGACAGTTTCCCTCTCCCCAAGATCGATCAACTCGTGGACTCTACGTCCAAACACGAGCCCCTGAGCTTCATGGATGTGTATTCTGGCTACAACCAGATTCGGATGCACCCAAAGGCGAGAAGCATACCTCCTTCATGACTGACCAAGGGACATACTGCTACAAGATGATGCCCTTTGGCCTCAAAAATGCCGGCGCAACCTATCAGCGCCTGGTGAACAAGATGTTTGAGGCCTAGATTGGGAGAAATATGGAGGTTTACGTCGACGATATGCTTGTAAAGAGCAAAGTCACCCACGACCATATCAGCGACCTGGAGGAGACATTTCAGGTCCTCCGGCGGCACGTGATGAAGCTCAATCCCTCCAAGTGTGCCTTCGAAGTGACCTCAGGAAAGTTTCTGGGCTTAATTGTGTCCCAGCACGGCATTGAAGCCAACCTAGAGAAGATCAAGGCCATCCTCGACCTTAACCCCCTGCGGACGATAAAAGAAGTGCAGAAACTCACAGGGTGAATAGCGGCCCTTTCGCGATTCTTCGCCAAGTCGGCAGAGAAGTACCTACCTTTCTTCAAGGCACTAAGGGGCACTAAATCGCTGGGGTTCAGGTGGAGCGAGGAATGCGACGAAGTTTTCAGAGAGTTGAAGACGTACCTCGCCAGCCCGTCGCTCTTGAACTCGCCGCGCGAGGGCGAGGACCTTTACCTCTATTTGGCTACGTCAGCAGCGGCCCTCAACTTCGTGCTAGTCGGGGAGCACGGGGGAGTGCAGCGGCTAGTGTACTACGTAAGTCGGGTGCTGACAGATGTGGAGGCCCGCTATCCGCACGCCGAGAAGATGGCGCTCGCCCTCATCTATTTGGCGCGGAAGTTGCGGCCCTACTTCCAGTTGCACTGGATCATCGTACTGACAAATCAGCCGCTGAAGTCGATCTCGCAGAAGCCGAAAACGTCCGGACGGTTGGTCAAGTGGGCCGTTGAGATAGGAGAGTTCGACGTGGAGTTCCGGCCCCGACCAACCGTGAAGGGACAGGCCCTGGCCGATTTCATTGTTGAAGCAACCACCCCAACTCCAGAAGATGCTGACAACCCTGGAAACATGGAAGACCATGACCCTCCAGTGTGGACCCTAAATGTGGATGGGTCGTCCACTCAGGCAGGCAGCGGAGCCGGAGTCATGCTAAAGACACCGGAGGGCACGGAGATTACGTACTCCGTCGCACTGGCCTTCTCGGTCACTAACAATGTAGCAGGGTACGAGGCCCTCCTCGCTGGCCTGCGCCTAGCTAAGGAATGTTCCGCACGATCATTGGTCGTGCGCAGCGACTCCGAGCTTGTGGTCAACCAGGTACAGGAAAACTTCGATGCGTCAAACCCACAACTCGTGAGGTACTTGGCAAAAGCGAAGACCCTGATCCCTGAATTTGACCGATTCATGATCGAGCATGTCCGCAGGTCCGACAACGAGAGGGCTGACAGACTGGCCCGAGACATGGCTACTGGATCCCTGGAGCAGTACGCCAGGGAACTAAGGGAAGTCTTGACTGCGCCTAGCATTGATGCCGAAGACCAAGAAATACTATGGGTCGATGCAGGAAGAAATTGGATGACGCCGTACATGAAATACCTGACCGAGGGAACCCTCCCCGATGATGCCAACGAGGCCAAACGGATTAAGAAGACAGCAGGTTGGTACACGCTCCTCAGCAGAAGGCTGTATAGGCGGGGATACTGCACTCCTCTCCTGAAATGCCTTACTCTAGAAGAAGTTGAATACGCCCTAAGCGAGGTACACTTGGGATTTTGCGGCTCCCACATCGGGGGCAAGAACCTCATGTTTATGGTCATACAGCAAGGGTTCTATTGGCCGACCATGAAGAAGGACGCTATGGAGTTTGTCCGGAAGTGCGAGAGTTGCCAGGTCCACGGCCCCATGATGCGTCAGCCGCACACAGAGTTGCGCTGCCTCCAGTCCCCGTGGCCATTCGCACAATGGGGACTCGACATCCTCAGACCGTTACCATTGGCTTCCAGGCAAAGGAAATTCCTGATCGTTAGCATTGACTACTTCACCAAATGGGTAGAAGTTGTCCCTCTTGCCAACATCACCGAGCAGAACGCGACGGAGTTCCTCCGTCAGGGTATCGTTTGCCACTTCGGGATTTCTGAGGTCGTGGTGACCTATAACGGAACCCAGTTCACCGACAAGCGATTCACGAAGTACTGTCGTGATCTCCGAATCAAGCTGATCCACACATCCGTGGCCCATCCCCAGGCCAACGGGCAGGTTGAGGTCACCAACCACACGTTGCTACACAGATTGAAGACCAAGCTGGAAGACACGGGGGGCTTCTGAGTCGAAGAGCTGCCATCCGTACTCTGGTTGTATCGAACGACCCCGTGGGAGCCAAAGAGAGAGATGCCTTTTAACCTCTGTTTTGGGGCTGAGGCTGTAGTCCCCGTAGAGGTGGGGATGCCAAGCCTACGGGTCGAGTGCTTCGACCCGGCCACCAACTCACAGAGGCTTTGGGAAAGCCTAGACCTGCTGTCCGAGGTTCAAAATGATGTGCAACTGCGGATCGCAGCCTATCAGCAGCGCGTCATGCGGTATTACAACAAGCGGGTGAAGGCACGCCCCCTCGAAGTTGGAGATCTAGTCCTCCGGAGCGTAGAGGCGGCGGGAAAGATGGCGAATAGGAATAAGCTCTCCCCTGGGTGGGAAGGTACATTCCTCGTCTCCGCAATCCTCTGGAGCGGAGCGTACAAGCTGCGGGCCCAGAATGGATAACTGGTCCCCCAGACCTGGAACGCCGCCAACTTAAGGAAGTATTGCCAGTGATGCCACAACAGCCTAGGTAAGACACGCATGTGCACCATGGTGAATGCTTGTACATGTGTAATGCTTTTTGTTAATAAAATTACTTTTTCTGTTATTCTGCATCTCCATTTGTGTGAAATGTTGACATGCATGACATTTTTAAATCGAAACGACCTAGACTGCCCCTAAGTCGGCAAGACAATCGTTTGTTCGTAAAGCAAACCCTTGGCCATGCTCCAAGCGGCCCGCAAAGGGCCATTAAAAACCTAGCCCGCACAATGGGCAAGTTCGAAAGGGCACACATCCATCATGGCTCAGCGCTAGTCGACCCAGGCGGTCAAAACATTAGGTCTGGGGGCTTTGAAAGCTTCCCAATTCTTGGCCAACAAAAACCTTAGGGGGCAAATATCGCAGGCGTGCGGCGACCTTCTCACACAGAAGAGAGCACCCTCAGTCTACAATGGTCGAGGGCTAGGACCTTAAACACGGTGATTACGATGCCTTGAGCAGGGGCCACACACCTCCAGCGTATATCACGCGAATAAGGCCTGGACCCGGAACCCGGTGACCGTGGCCTAAAAACCCGGCCGACCCTTATTGTGGTTCCACGGGACTCACGACCACATCCACTTTACCGGATCGAGCTTCCCATCAACTGCGTGAGTTGCGACGATATCTTCTGACGAAGGACGAACACAGCGCAAGAAGGCGCCTAGTTAGGGCTTTGGCGACAATAGCTCTGCGAGTTTAGCATTCAAGTACAGGGCATGACCCCACAGATCACATTAACCGAAAGGTGTGGACAACATACCGCATCAAAAGAGAACAAATACGAAAGAAGAAGAAACCATCCTTTATTCATTTGTCAGAGACAAGTGAAATACAGAAGTAAGGAATAATGACAAGGGGCAACCAAGCAACCTATACAGAGAAAGACTACTTCGGAGGACAAGACGGACCGGCCTCCTCGAGAAAGTTTCTCAAGCGGGATGCGTCCTTGATCCCGGCATTTTTAGGATGAAAAACTCCTTCCGGTTCATCAGGAGCCACTAGGGAAGCGATCCTACGGCACAAGCGAATACCGTCCCAATATCGAGTCTCCAGCATGCGCTCTGCTTCCGACGGGGTGATTCGGCCAACCATATCCCTGGAAAAGCGTGCATGGTCATCCTCCAGAGCGACGAGCGAGGCTTCCAGGTGCGCCGCTTTCTCCTGCAAGCGCTTGATCTCCTCTTGCGCCCGTTCGTTGTCCCCTCGAAGGGAGGCGACCAGGGCTCTTGCGTGATGAATGGCCTGCAGCCCGCGATGGAAGCCCCCGTGGAGGAGATCGACCAACCCGTCGAAGGGGTCGGCGTCCCTAGAAATCTGCAGGAAAAAAGGAAGACATCAGTGGAACCTTGAAGCATGCAATAGCAGGGAAATGGCTAATCTAGACAACCGTACCTGAGTGGGAGCGGCACTCGAGTGATGTGCGAAATCACCTGGCGAAGGCCCTCCCTGCGGCCCCTCTCCTTCAGCCGCCGGGGCCAAGCTAGCTGGAAGGGTGGCAGACGTAGGTGCGCTAGGGGGCTCTAACCCCAAAGACGTCCCGACTGCCTCCGCTCCAGCTGCCGACGGACCGGCGACCAGTACGACTTCGGCCTCTGATGCCGCAGGGATGTCTTCGAGGACCCCACCCTCCGAAATGGGCTCCACAAAAATGATAGTCGGCTCCGATGATCCCCCTGTCTTCGACGTTGGCGCGGGCGTAGCTGAGCGTACCCCTCAGGGTCATCAAGGTCCAAAACATCGCCCGCCATTTCCGGAACTGTGTCCATGAATACTTCGGCAATAGAATGCGTGAGAGGCCCCCCAGCGGGTTGAGACTCCACCTTGTAGACTTTGAGCACGGCTAGCCCCGCGACCGGAGTCGGCGATGGTTCAGCAGTCTCCCCCTGGTGCCCCGAGCCCGTAGCCGCCTTCGGCACCGGACCCCGAACCTCAACAGCAAAACTGGCAGCTTGCCTTTGGGACCTCCCTGTCGAATTCCCTCCGGCCTCCCTCAACCTCTTCAGGGGAGCCTCAACCTCATCATCGTCTGAGGACGACTCCAATAAGGAGCAGCTCTCCTCCTCGTCCCTTCTGGACGATTGGGAAGTGATAACTCCCCCAGGCTCTCTCTTACCAGGATCGGTGACTCTCCATCCCGACGAAGGCCCCCACTTGGCGGCCTCAAATGTGATAAACGTCAAAAAATTACCCTGGACGGAGAACTTCGCCTCCTGGGACTGGATGGCGGTAACCAATTCCGCCGCCTCCACAGCATCCTCCGTCGTCAGCTTCTCAAGGAAGAACCCCGAAATAGGGCCCCACACGAGTGAAAGCTCAGAATCAGAGGGCTCTTGTAGGAAGAAGTATCGATCCTTTCAGCCCTTAACCGAATCTAGATTGGTTCCTCAGAAGTGGAAGCCCATCTTGGGAGACATCGACACCCAGTCCTTCGACTCTGTAAAGCAAAAAATCAGTCTGGCGGCCTTGGCGTCGAAAGAGCCACCATGAAGGCGAGTGAAGATGCACAGGGACACCAGATAACATAAAGCGTTGGGGTGGAGTGTCACCACCGGAACTCCCAACGCCTCCACGAGCGCGTACAGCGTGCACGGCATGGGATAACGAAGCCCCCCTCTCAAATGGTGCTCGTAGACCGTGACGTAGCCCACTGGGGGGCGCTAACTCTATCTGTGGCACTAGGAGCGCGATGGCCCCAATCGCTGGGGATGCTGTAATCAACCACAAGGGCAGCAATGGACCTGGGCGTTAGGGCAAACTTCGTATTGTGAACGCCATGGCGACTCGCTCTGGGAGCCTGAGAAGAAGAAGGACTCTCTCTTTTCTTTGCCATATCGCTCTCACAATTCAGGTCAAGACAGGAAAAATCTCAACACGAGGAGAAGCCGTGCCAGTTAGTTTAAATAGGCAATGGAAGACCAGTAGGCTGGAAACCTAAGCGACGCCCACCACGAGTGACTGGGACGCATGCGAGCTCCGTAGCGTATTGCAGGGCCCGAAGTCACCCGTAATCATGGCCGGGTGCTAGTCTGACGAGCGCGTCGCCTCAGCCGCCTGACAGAAGTCCATGCTGGCACCTCCGCATTAAATGCAGGCTTACGATAGCGAAGCCCACTACAAGGGCGCATAGGTATATAAAATGAAAAACAAAAATCCAGAAACGCAGACTACGGGAGACGAAGTAGTATGACAAAACGACGGGTTTTATTGCAGCGATAGATCCTGTTACAACGGCCATCTAAAAAGAAAAAATAACAATAATGGTGGCAACAGCCTGCCGCGGTAGCTATCCGCTAGCGACCCACATGGTCTGTAGAAGAGCTTGAGGTAGGGTAATCAACTAGCTGCACGCGCGTTCGGGCACTGGAGTTGCGGGAGTCCAAAACGCCAACGTGAAAGTTTGGATCCTCCAGCGATGCTAGCCTCTGGCTAAGCCGGATCCCATCTCGGTAATTCCTCTGCAGTGCAGGGTCGACTTCCTCCGGCAGGAACCTTGCCCTCAGCTCTGTCCGCAACCTCGTGACCTCAGTCCCATGCTGTCGTAGCAGCTTCCTGTTCTCCTCTTCAAGGGCCCATATGCGGGCCTGAGCTGCCACATTGGCGCTGGCAAGACGAGAAGCCCTGGCTTCCGATTCTGCCCAAGCGTCCTCAAAATGCGCCGCACGAGCCCTCAGCTGCCCCACCTCGGCCATTGCGGCTTGCGCGCGTGCTTCCGCGCTCTCGAGCCTCCTGGTGACCTATTGGACGAGAGGTACCCTCTCCCTGGAGCGTGCTCCCAAGAGGAACTGGAGCCCTCTACCCTCTCGAAACCTGGAGGCACCCGAAGGAATCGAACAGGGCCCACGATAGTGGCTTCGGAATGAGCCCCTCCTGGTGCATCGGCACCTGAAGCCCTGGGAACGTGAGAGCCAGACTCCGACTCGCTAGAAGAATGCTCTGATTCGTATGATGAATCCTCCATCGAAATTACGGTAAGAACACACACGGGAAGAACAAACGGCTATCGAGTACGCAAGCACGGGAAAGTGAAAAGTCACAAAGTGGAGTGACGCGTTTAAATAGGAAAATTTTTCTCCTGAAAATGGTGGCGCTATGAAGACAAAGGGCGCCAGAGCTTAGCCAACGGGCGCCCTCCACGTGGAAAGTCCCTAAGGCCTCACGCATTTTCGAGAAAGGTCATTATGGCGCAGCGCCTCCTGACCTCATGAGCATTTAATATGCCAGACAAGCCAAGGGATATGACCGCCAACAGTAGCCCATCTGTTCCCACAGGACTGGACGCAAATCGCTAGGGGAAAATGCTTAGTAAAGAAAAGAAGCATGCACAGAGAGAAGGAAAAAATGAAGGCAAAAGGGCTACTTCTTTCATTAATCAATGCCTTCTTACAAAGTACAAAATCTACAGTGACAAAAGTGCGAGAAAGACGAAGGAAGACGACGGTGCGAGAACCCGGGGGCCCCCAGTGACTACCCCGGATGAGCTTGGAGAACGTGATCTACATGAGATCTTCACGGCCAGCAACCGCCGGTAGTTCACCAAGTGAACGGAGGCGGCCACAAAGGGCAACCCCAGAAGTGGAGGTAGCCATAGCGCGATCCACCGGGGCGAGATCCGCGCCGATGCCGAAGCACTCAGGAGAAGTAAAGGGAAAAACCCTGCAATTTCCTCACCAGGGCTCCGGCCTCTCCCCCTCCACGGTCCACGCTCGAACTCAGTGGGGTAGAGACCATGAGCGACGCCCTCCGCCGGCGGGAAGTATTCCCGCGGAGGTTCCGCCATGGTCCCACCACACTAAGGACGAGCCACACCATCGAGGGAGGATACGTGACGACAGCAGAGTGGCCGAGCCACCCTCATTAGCATGAGAAGCGGACCACGACACGGGAGTTAGAGCGGTCTTCGTCAAGAACTTCGAGCATCCAACTAATCCACCCAACCCCTTCTTGGACCCCTGCTAAGGGCGGGGTGAGCCAGAATCTTCTCATTGCTTCTTCAAAGGTAGCCAAGGGATGTGCTCCACTCGCTAAGGAGCCCTCCTATTTATGGGCAAGATGAGAGCCATTCTCTTACCCAACGTGGCACGTTTTCCAGCAGACGTCTTTTACGGAATAGAAAAGACCCCTAATCAGACGCAACCTTGAGCGCACGAATCCTGCCAATCAAAGTAAAGAATCACGGCAGCGTCAGAAAAGCCTGCGTAGTCTCCTGGGAAAGGCACGAGTCCAGAAAATGACGAACGGTGGCACGGCACGAGATAAGCTATGGGGTCGTAGAGTGGACCCAAGGGACATGCCAGGCCCAACCACTGGCCGGCCCAGGCATGGCAGGCTAGTGTTGGGTCCTGTGCCAAGGCCCACGAAAGATATCGAGCCCAACCCAACTACGCAGGGAGCATACGTGGCACCCAGCTGGAGGAAAATGACGAACGACCTCCAGCGCATTAATGGGCTGCCGGAAAACAAACAGGAGAGAGAAAAAACCAGCCAATGAAGAAGCGGCCAGCGCTGCACCAACGGCTCAGGCAGCCGCCCACAGATAGCCAACCAATCTCAACTCGAGGGAAGACCAAGCGTGGTCGATAGCGCTCAGGAGTCTGCCCGCCATCGTAAAACGACAGCCAACATGACCGGCGGTCAGCAACAGTGACCAGAGGCAAGGGAACCCTAGCAACGGGCATTTTGGCGCCCAGAGTCCACTGGGGAAGAGCCTATAAGAACTCCCTTTCCCTACAAAGAGAGGAATCCTGATCCTTCTTCCTCTTCCCAGATCACAAGAGAGAAAGCAATCGAATTGAGATAAGACTCACGTCCTGTGGCTACGAACGATCCCGCTTCTCTCACGATCACAATCCCCAAGTCCGTTCAGGCAGCGAAAAATTAGCCACCCACTCACGATCACAATCCCCAAGTCCGTCCAGGCCTTCTGCAACCTGCTCATTGCATCCTCCACGCTAAAACATATATATTACTCACGTTTCATCAGCATTCATCCGTGCACCGTCCACCGCGTGCGCCATTTTCGTTTATTGCAGGAATTCGCTGACTTGAGCGTCGGAGTGACCGTGGTGGGAGAAATCCCGCCGGACCTCTGACCTCTTGTTTGTTGTTTATGTTGCGTAGGTTCAGGTTAGGAGATACAAAGACTGGACCCTCATCCTGACGCTGCCACGTGATCGGGAACCTGGAGACTCCCTAATCCGTACAGCAACCGCGGACTCGGGACGCAACAGAAACACTGTTTATAAATTTCTTATTGTATCAAAATTATCAATTCGGTGTAAAATGATAGACATGCA
>JAODPA010015170.1:0-13306 GCA_025585075.1 Nepenthes mirabilis
ATATATGTTTATATCAATATCTGTATACGAAAATGTGTACGAAAATTATATAGGCCATGCAGTAACATGCACGTACCGGGTTGTGGTCACTATATTTGGACTTGGAAATTGGACACTTTGGCGAGCTCCCGACGGGGAGATTTTTTTGTGATGGATACACCAGAATATTGGTTGGCCCATGGTCAACGGAGGCCTAAAACGGCATGCCAGACGGTCAACTTGAAAACGGCTAATAGGGCGCGAAGGCCCAAAGCCTGAAAGGCCCAATACAGTCAATGCCAGTGTTGATCGTCTAGACTCTGACATGCGGCTAATTCAGCTGCAGACGGTCAACTCAAACGCTGACCAGAATTACTGTAGCTACAGGCCAAAAATAAAAGGCTTTTTACGGGCCTGGCCCACTTGAGCCCACGATAAATCAGACTGCCAGCAATGGCTCTCCCAACATTTTTCATGATCCCAATTGGCTCCCAAAATGGACATTGACGAAATCGGCACCTTTCTCGTAAGGAAGGCACCAAATTTTTTCAATCTCCTGCCAATTGGGGCAATCCCATGATAAAAAACACAGAAGGGGTGAGCAATTTGGAAAGCCGTTGACCGCGGTGGAGGGAAACTATCTTGGTCTATTTGGCAACTGGCATCAACTCTAAAAGGCAGACCAACCAAGAATCACGCAGAGGATCACTCCTTTCAAAAGAGAAAGATCACCCTATCAACCATAAATAAGCCCTGAAATTCTCATTCTAGAAACGCTTTCTGTCACGCAAAATTTTACTAAGGCTACCTGCTACTCACGCAAGCTATTGCTCATACTACGCCCACAATGACACAGACTTACACTTCTCCATTTTTTACTGTCACTCAAAAAATCCAAGGCATACAAACGTGCTTCTGATGGCCGTTTACTGCTTTTCCACCATCTAGATTCAAGAAGACAGTGAATCAGCCGTGTGCAGGATCCAAACTCAGTGAACGAAGTCGGAACAAGGACAAGCGGATCAGCCCGAATCTGTTCGAAGTTCGGATCCAAGAACGCATCATTGGCACCGTCTGTGGGAAACGCTTACAAAAGCCAACCACAAATTTGTACATTGCTCTATTTTTTCACCATCTGATTCCACATTCGCAATGGTGAACACGAGAGCCCAAGCTAGCGATCCTGCTAGAGACGCCACCAATCCTGACCAGGACCACACTCCTGGTACCGGGGTCAACGGGACAATGGGCGGAGTGCCAGCGCCCTACTTCCAGCAGTTGATGGAGCAGTGCAAGCCAACAATCGTCTGCTCCAAATACTTTGCACTCAGAACGAGTAGCGACTGTAAGCAGCTCCTCCGATAGCCATCCCAGCACCGGTCACCGAAAAAGGTGGCCAGAGGAAAAAGATGCCAACCAAAAGGCCCGAGAGACCTAGGAGCAATCCATTCCCAGCCTCCTCCCATGTTCCTGGCAAGAACATGCCTGAAGAAAGCTCCGGGAGCACGTCTCCATGAGAAAGTCCGGAGAGAAGAAATCTCCGATACCTTCGGGTTGAAGACGGGAACGCAGTCCAAGAGCGAGCCTCCAGGACTGCTAGGTCCGCTGGTGGCAGTAGCCAACCGGCTGCTGAACCCTCCAGGGATAGAACGGAGTTGAGGGCTTACCTCAACTCCAAGAGAGCAGCAAACGCCACTCATGCGGATCCGTGAGTGAACAAAATCTAGAACCATGTGTTCCAAAACGAGGAGTGCACCATCGATTTGGATCGATCTCCTTTCACAGCGGAGATTCTGAGCCGTCCACTGCCCACCAAGTTCAAGATGCCGTCCCTTGACTCATACGATGGGAGCAGTGATCCGGTTGACCACCTCGATCACTTTCGCACCCATCTGAGTCTACAAGGGTTAGAAGACTTAACAATGTGCAGCTGCTTCCCACTCACGCTGAAGGGAGATGCCCGAATCTGGTTCCATCACCTCCCTTCAGACACCATCAGCAGCTTCCGTGAGTTCACGGATCTCTTCCTAGCTCAGTACGCCTCGAGCCGACGGGAAGAGAAGCAGTCGTGGCATCTCTCCCACATCAAGCAGAAACCGAGAAAGAACCCACGGCGATTCCTAAATCGTTTTATGGTAGAGGCCAGACGAATTCCCCGGAACACAGAGGAGATGAAGATGGGCAGTTTCATCTCCGCGCTGACCTACGGGGACTTTTTCAAGCACCTGGCCCACAAAAATCCTTAAACCTTCCGGGAAGCGGAATCCATCACCCGGGCATACGTTGCAACAGAGGAGGCTAACGAGGCAAAATGCCCAGAGCTGGCAGATCAGCCTCAATCGTTCCCTGGAGAGAAAAAAAGGAAGTACGGCGGTAGTGATCACTCCCGCCAAAAGCAACGCCACACTGGGCCCTCAGAACGCAAAGACTACGGGCCCACCAGCTTCACACCTCTGACATACACACGCGCTAACGTCCTTATGCAGATCCGTAGAGAGAAGTTCTTGAAGTGGCCAAAACTACTAAATAAGGACTTTGAAAACCAGTCGAAGTACTGCGACTTCCATCGCATTACTGGCCATTCAATTGTGGACTGCAAGACACTGCAGAGGGAGATCGAGGAGCTGATTCACAGTGGGCACCTCACCAAGTTTGTTAGGGGTCTCGGACAGAGCTCTGGAGCAGCTGGCAGAAAGGGGCAGGAGCAATCTCCTCCCCAAAATCGGGTTGCAGCAGGGGTGGTTAACATGGTCACCACCCGACTTGCTAAAAACCCATCTGGCGGCGAGGAACAGTAGACTGGGAGGAAGAAGCGGCACACGGTGGACAAAACTATCAGCTTCAGCGAAGATGACTTAGCTCATGTTATGTCCCCCCATGCTGATCCCCTCGTTGTATCCGCACTTGTTTTGGATGGTAGTGTTGACTACTAACTGAAGCGAGTGTTCATTGATAAGGAAGTTCTAGAGATTTATTTTACTTGGATGCTTTCTTCAAATTAGGCTTAAAAAAAAATCAACTAAAACCTATCGAAGACCCATTATACGGCCTCGACAACGAGCCTGTGCCCATTCAAGGGACTATCCAATTGGAGGTCACCTTGGGTACGTATCCAAAAATAACAAGTCAAATGCTCACCTTCCTGGTGGTCGACCTGCCCTCGGTATACAATGCTATACTGGGTAGACCGTGCTTGACAGCATTCGGGACGGTTACCTCGATTCCACACCTCAAAATGAAGTTTTCAACACCCTACGACATTGGGGAGGTGCTGGGCGACCAGGTTACTGGACGAACCAGTTACATGTCACAGATTGCCCCAAGCGGCAGCACTAGAGCAGTTGAGGAACTCGACTATCGGGACGAGACAACCCTTTAGCAAGTGCAGTCCGGTGAAGCCACGGATCTAATCCAACTGGACCAAGAAGAGCCGGATAAGTGTGTACAGATCGGCGGCTCACTCATCGGACCACTGCGCGATGAATTGGTTGTGTTCCTGCAAAGGAACGCTGACCTATTTGCATGGACTCCAGCAGACATGCCTGGAATCCCAGTGGAGATAATGGTCCATAAATTGGGACTTGACTCCGATCGAAAGCCCGTCAGATAGAAGCAGAGGAACCACTCCGTTGAAAAGCTGATCGCCATCTGAGAGGAGGTCCAAAAGCTGCTGGACGCAGGTTTTATTAGGGAAGTCCAATACCCGGACTAGCTCTCTAATGTCGTCTTAGTAAAGAAAAGCAACGGAAAATGGCGGATGTGCGTCGATTTTACCGACGTTAACAAGGCCATTCCGAAGGACAGCTTCCCTTGCCCAAGATCGACCTACGGGTTGACTCAACAGCCGGACATGAGCTGCTAAGCTTCATGGACGCCTATTCGGGTTACAACTAGATCCAGATGAGTCCAGAGGATAAGAAGCACACCTTATTTATGACCGATCAGGGTACCTACTGCTATAAAGTAATGCCTTTTAGACTTAAGAACGCTGGAGAGACCTACCAACGCTTGGTCAACAAAATATTCGAAAAACAAATTGGTCGCAACATGGAGGTCTACGTCACGGCATGCTCGTCAAGAGCAAGGGCACCGATGACCACATCCGCGACCTGGAAGAGTCATTCGAGGTGCTCCGTAAGCATCACATGAATCTGAACCCAGCTAAGTATATCTTAAGAGTAGCCTCCGGCAAATTTTTAAGTTTTATCGTCTCCTAGCGGGGCATCGAGGCAAACCCAGAGAAGATCAAGGCGCTCGCCGACATGGCTCCACCACGAAACATAAAGGACGTCCAGCGATTGACTGGACGACTGGCAGCACCGTCCCGCTTCCTTGCGAAGTCTTGCGATAAGTACCAGCCCTTCTTCAAAGCCCTTAGAGGAACAAAATCCCATGGGTTCCAATGGACAGCGGAATGCCAAACGGCTTTCAATGAATTGAAACGGTATTTGGCCAGCCTGTCATTGTTGGTGTCACTCAAGGGAGGAGAGGAATTATATCTTTATTTGGCAGTGTCGGAGGCGTCCCTCAGTTTTGTCCTCCTGCGCCATGACTCTAACGCTCAGCGGCCGGTCTACTACGTGAGTAAAATGTTGACCGGCCCAAAAATTCGTTACTCACGTGCAGAAAAATTGGCCTTGGCGCTAATATTCTTCGCGCGAAAGTTAAGGCCTTACTTTCAGGCCCACCGGATAGTGGTCCTCACAGACCAGCCGCTGAAAAGTATACTCCAAAAACCCGATGTTTCTGGACGGTTGGTAAAATGGGCTATTGAGTTAGGCGAGTTCGAAGTCGAATTCCAGCCATGGCCTACTGTAAAGGTACATGTGCTGGCTGATTTTATTGTCGAGACTACAACCCCAGTCCTCGAGGAACAGCTCAAAGAAAGTACGGAACTGCTTGTCGGAGTTCTGGAATGGATACTCCACGTGGACGGATCGTCTATGGACACAGGCAGTGGCGCTGGAGTGGTCCTTACGACCCCTGACGGGTTTGAGGTGAAATACTCCCTCAGGCTCAATTTTCCGACAACCAATAACGTTGCCGAGTACGAGTCCCTGTTAGCCGGATTGCGGTTAGCCAAGGAGTGTTCTACCAAGAGATTGGTAGTTTACAGTGACTCTGAGCTAATTGTTAACCAGGTTAATGGAGGCTTTGAGGCGAACAACCCTCTTTTGGCCAAGTACTTGGCAAAGGCAAGGGAGGTCATCTAGGGTTTCAACAAACTAACCCTGGTTCACATTCCCCGAACTGAAAACTGGAAGGCGGACCAGTTGGACAAAACTGTTGCAGCCGAAAACCCAGAACAGTATGCGAGGGACATGCGGGAGATCCTAGACCCTCCCAGCATTGAGAAGTGAGTGGCAATGTAGATTTCCGAAGTGGAAAACTGGATGACGCCTTTCCTAAACTATCTGGCAAACGGATCATTACCCGAGGATGTGGAGAAGACCAAACGGGTCAAAAAGACAGCCGGCTGGTATGCTGTGGTCGACGAACGGTTATACTGCCGTAGCTACTCGACTCCATATCTTCGTTGTCTAACTCCCGAAGAGGCTGACTATGCTTTAAGCGAAGTCCACCTCAGGATCTGCGAGTCGCACATTGGCGGAAAAAATTTGGCCTTCAAGGTCATGCGCCAGGGCTATTACTGGCCCTAGATGAAAAAAGACGCGTTGGAGTTTGTAAAGAAATGTGAAAGCTGCCAGCTTCACAGCAACCTTCACCGCCAGCCATCCGCAGATCTGAAGGCCCTTCAGGCCCCTTGGCCCTTCGGGCAATGGGGGCTCGATCTTCTTGGCCTGTTTTCCATTGCCACGGGGCAAAAAAAATTTATCATCGTGGGCATTGACTACTTCACCAAGTGGGTCGAAACCGTCCCACTAGCTAAGATTACAGAGCATAAAGCCCTGTAATTCCTCTGCCAGAGCATCGTCTGTAGATTCGGCGTCCCCGAGGTCGTTGTGATCGACAACGGGACCCAATTCTCAGGGAAACGTTTCACCAAGTATTGCACCAGCCTTGGCATCAAGTTGGTCCACACTTTGGTGGCATACCCCCAAGCAAATAGACAGGTGGAGGTGACAAACCGAACGCTGCTCCACGGGTTGAAAACTAAGCTGGAGGACGCAGAGAGCTCCTGGGCGAATGAGCTCCCTTCTGTTCTTTGTTCTTATCGAACAACCCCAAAGGAACCAACGCGAGATGCCCTTCAGCCTCTGTTACAGGACTAAGGCGGTAATTTCGGTCGAAATCGGGGTTCCAAGTCTCAGGTGGAGTCCTTCGACCCACTGTCTAACTCCCAAAAAATCAGGGAGCACTTAGACTTGTCAAAGGAAGCCCGCGACGCTGCCAGAGTATGGACAGCGGCCTACCAATATCGGATTGCCTGATACTACAACAAAAAAGTTAAGGCACGACGATTCGATGTAGGAGACCTAGTCCTACGAGGCGTTAAGGCTACAGGAAAGCTGGCCAGTCGCAATAAGCTCTCCCCTAATTGGGAAGGGCCTTTCCTCGTCTCCGCCGTCCTGTAAAACAGAGTCTACAAACTCCAGAGGTAGGACGGGAAACTGGTTCCGCGAATATGAAATGCCGTCCACCTCAAACGATACTTCCAGTAGCAGACACAGGTACGCATTTGTATTATTGTTTGTACTCGCTTGCTTGTTTTGATTTCGCAAAAAATAAGTGTTTACTTAGCATACTTCCTATGTGCATGTGCATGTGTTTTCTTTGCAGGTTACCCAACCTAGACTGCCCCTAAGTCTAGAGGGTCTTCACCCTCTCGTTAAACCCTGGTCATCTAGGCGGCCCATAAACGGTCGAACTTGAACCTCAGTCATCCGAGCACCCCATTAGCGGTCGTATCTAAACCCTGGTCATCCAGGTGACCTATGAGCGGTCTATTATAAATCCTAGTCATCCAAGTGGCCCATAAGCGACCTAATATGAACCTCAGTCATCCGAGCGGTCCATTAGTGGTCGTACTAAACCTTGGCCATCCAAGTGGCCCGATAGCGGTCAAAACCTTAGGGGGCTTACGCAGCATACGCAACGACCTCGTCTACGAGGAGATAGCGTGATCAGTCAGCGACGGTCGAAGGGAGAAGCATCCTTCTCCAACGTAGGCCATCCAAGTCATCACTTGGACAGAGCCACCAGACTGGTTAACACAACCGCCTGCCAAGCCTAAGAACCTCGCTTCTTAGGCAGCCCAACAACGGCAGCCATCCAACCAAGTTGACCGCCCAATGCAACAAAACATGATAACGCTAAATGCAATAAAAGTAAATGGACGCAAAAGTGAAAAGAACTTCAATTTTATTACTTCGAATGAATTACAAATTGCATAAGTACAAAGGAGGTCCCAAAAATGTACAAAAGGCTACGGGGATGGTGGAGGCCCCTGAGTATCACGGGGCTGCCTCACAAGGTCGTCTTTGTGTTGCGCCGTGCTGTTAGACATATTGATGAACTCGACCAGGAAATCGGGATCAATCAACCACGTAACGCACCGACCGACGTTGATCCCCTCCAATAGCCGCATGTGCATCATGCCCTCGACCTCGTGGGGGCGGATCTGGAGACTCAGATCTTTCTCTAAGGTTGATCTCGCTCAACAAGTCATTTGAGGCTCGCTTTGCCTCGATCATCCTCCTCTTTTAAGCGAGCAACCTCAGCCTTCAGCTCAGCGTTCTCCGTTTCCATTCCGGCCAAGACAGCCTCGAAGGCTGCAGTCTCCTTGCAGTGCTCACTCCCAGACGCCGCCAGCCTGGCATCCAGCCAGGTGATCTCCGCCTCCCTATCGACGATCACCTGATCTCGCTGCTCCACCTCCTTGGAGATGGCAGAAATCAGCTTCCTCGACTGCACAAGAGAAAAACAAAGAACAAGTCACAAATCTGAGGAAGTAAAAAGTACGAGGAAGCCACCACCAAGAATCATACCTCACAAAATCTCCTCGTGGGCCTTGCGGGCCCGGCCTCTAGACTTAGCCCAGGTGGCGGTAGACCAGGAGCATCCTCTCGAGCCAAGCTAGTGGCAGCCTCCTCTAAAATGCTCTCCAGCAGTTCTTCAGTCTCATCCATGGCTACTGCGAGCTCCACAACTGCAGCCTCCAGAGCAGCTGCTGGAGGATCAAGCTCCACCATTGGCTCCATAGCAGGAGTCTGCACGACTGGGGAGCTAATGGACGGTTCCCATGCCTCCACCGCTAGCTCACAAGCAGACTTCGTAAAGGATTCTATCAACGCTACACAAGGGGCCGCTTGCGGCGCGGGCTGCGCCAGGATGACTCTTTCTCCTGATTCCACTGGCCAGTCCCTGTAGGTCGCCTCCAGGCCCGCAGTACTACCAGACCCGCTGCAGATTCCGACAGTGACATAATCGATGCGGGATGACGACAACGAAGGCGTCCCCAGCACCTTCTCTGGCAACGGGCCAATAAACCCTTCGTCAGTGTGCCGCATGCGGATGATCACGTCCTTAGAGTCCTCTGGCCTCATCATCCCTACTGGCGGCGTGGGTTTTTGAACCGGGGATAGCGGTCCCCAGTTCACCTTCTTGGTCTCTACCCGAGAAACCAGGAAATCACGCTTGAACTCATCGGGGTTCCCCTTGATCAACTTAGTCAACCATTCTAGGGCCGCCGTCTCCGCCATAGACGACGTCCTCGTATACGCCTCCGGAACCTGGTCCCAATCCTTCGAAAGGGGCCAGGTCACCCACACACTCATGAAGAAGAATTATTTTTCCGGTTCTTCAACGAGTCGTATATGGTCGTGTTTATTTTTAGGCTAGAGCATGGGACGAGTGATATCCACTCTCCTCCCTGGTTTATTTTGAACAGGACCCTCACCATCGACATCCTCAGCTTCTTACCACGCTTTCGAAGAAAAATACACAGGGTACAGAGATACCGGATAGCGTTGGCGTGAAGTTGGGCGATTGGGACTCGTAGGGCTCGCAAAACGGATTGCAAATCGTTCGACAACGGGAGACGGAGGCCGCTTCTCAGGTGGGCCTCATAGACTGTGATATGTCCCATCGGTGGAGCAAAGGCTCTGTCATTCCTTCCCGGGACTCTCCATGCGATTTCCTTCGGGACGTTGAACTCAATACACAGTGCTTTAACGTCACACTTTCTCAGAACGGAGGCGATGTCTGCGACGGATGCCATGGTTTGCAGGAGGGACTAGGGTTTCTGAGAAATGAAAGTTAGAGATGAAGAAGATGAAGGCTATGAGGCGTAAAGGGTTTTCGAAATGAAGAGGGAAATTTAAACAACAAGCACGCTTTAAAACCCCTCATTAAGGGCATCGTAAGTCCTACCACGTGTCGCCTCCCTACTTGGCTCTTCAAAAGGCGGATCTCTGACGCATTAATGGCCAGGATACCTGCTCAACCAAAAGAAGATGCGTGTCTTCTTCAGGCCTGCGAACCGGATGATGGCCACACATCCATCAAGGCTGGCAGAAAGTCTTCCAGAACAGACCAAAGACGGTCAATAGTTCTGGTCAACATTTTTCTCAAGAATTGGCCAAAGACGGTCAACAGTTCTAGTCGACATACTTCTCCAGAACTGGCCAAAGACGGTCAACAGTTCTAGTCAACATTCTTCTCCAGAACTGGCCAAAGACGGTCAACAATTCTGGTCAACATACTTATCCGGAATTGGCCAAAGACGGCCAATAGTTCTGGTCAACATTCCTCTCCGGAACTGGCCAAAGACAGTCAACAGTTCTGGTCAACATTCTTCTCCGAAACTAACCAAAGACGGTCAACAGTTCTAGTCAAGCTTCTTCTCCAGAACTGACCAAGACGGTCAACCGTTCCAGTCAAGCTTTCCTCTCTGCCTTTCATATAGTCCTCCGGGATCCTCAAACGACGAAGAAAGTAAAGGGCATGCCATCATGAACAACCGGAGCCCAGAACTCTGGCCACCGGCATGGGGGGCTAGTGATGGGTACACCGAAATATGGACTGGCCCATGGTCAACGGAGGCTCAAAACAGCATGCCAGACGATCAACTTGAAAACGGCCAACAAGGCGCGAAGGGCCAAAGCCTGAAAAGCCCAAGACGGTCAACGCCAGCTTGACCATCTAGACTCCAGCAGACGGCTAACTCGCGTGCAGACGGTCAACTCGAGCGTTAACCGGAATCACTGTAGCCACAGGCCAAAAATAAAAGGCTTTTTACGGGCCCAGCCCACTTGAGCCCACGATCCATCAGACTACCAGCAACGGCTCTCCCAGTATCTTCCACGATCCCAACTGGCTCTCAAAATGGACATTGATAAAATCAGCGCCTTTCTCGTAAGGAATGTGCCAGATTTTTCCAATCTCCTGCCAATTGGGGCACTCCAACGGTAAAAAATACAGAAGAAAGGTGAGTAATTTGGAAAGTCGCAGACCGCCGTGGAGGGAAACTATCTTGGTTCATTTGGCAACTGGCATCAGCTCTGAAAGGCAGGCCAACCAAGAATCACGCAGGGAATCACTCCTTCCAAAGGAGGAAGATCACCCTGTCAACCATAAATAAGCCCTGAAATTTTCATTCCAGAAACGCTTTTTGTCACGCAAACTTTTACTAAGGCTACCTGCTACTCACGCAAGTTATTGCTCACACTACGCCCACAACGACACAGACTTACACTTCTCCATTTTCTGCTGTCACTCAAAAAACCCAAGGCATATATACGCGCTTCTGACGGCCGTTTACTGCCTCCCTACCATCCAGATTGGAAAAGACAGCTCTATCTCTCTTTTATCTGGAGATACATACACACACACACACACACGCTCTCTCTCTCTTTCTCAATTCTCAGTTTCAGTGACCTTCTCATATTTTGTGGGCTGTTTACTAACTTGAGCGTCGGAGTATTTTCGGTGGGATAACTTTCCATCGACACGCTGACCTCTTGTTCTTTTTAGTGGTGTGCAGGATCCAAATTCAGTGAATGGAGCCGGAACCAGGACAAGCGGATCAGCCCGAATCTGTTCGAAGTTCGGATCCAAGGACATATCAATTTGGAAATTCCTTTCTGCCGGCAGGAAAGGCTTGGAGTAGTGACCCTTCCCATTTGGATAATTTGACTTGACCTTAGAATATATTCGGATGTCCTAATATATCCGACAAACTTGAAGAATGTACCCAAAGCCGCGGGTGACAAAGCATAGTGAGCAACGTCATCTATTGGTCACAATACATGGATTTTGGCCTAAGGTTATCGGGATTATGTGTAACCCTTTCTCAAACTAGTCTTTAAATAATTAGAACCCAAATTTGGTGCATAATCGTATTTTTACATTGATTGGTATTGGACTTTGATTTGAATGTGGATTTTTAAACTTGGATTTGAGATTCGCCGATTTTGCTTATAATTGGACTTGGTATGTCTCGTATAAATAATTTTGATTATATATTTTGATACAGACCTTTAGAATAATTATTGTGACACTGCTTCGGTTTCTGCGCACGCTATTGGATCATCTGGCTATCGAATTCTGTCCCAAATTACAAGCTGATCAGACTTTGGATTTGGATTTGGACTCGAACTCGGACTTGAATTTGGACTCGGATCGACATCGGCTTTGGAATTTATCCGGATCATCTCTATTTTGGTTATATATATATATACGTCCCGACGAGGACTATTTTTAGAGTTTGACATTTGTTTGGATTTAGATATTTGATTTAAATACGAGACTACCCTTAAATTTTAAAATTTAGATCTTAGATTTCTATTGGATTTATCTTATCGGTGATTTGGATTTATTTTATAATTTGATTAGATTTTCATCCATTTGACATTTTCTCTGATTTATTGGACTCATTTTGTCTAAATATGATACTTGTTGGACAATTGGCTTACGTTTTCTATTTTGTCCCTTAAGAGTAGAAGGGTCGGACACATTACAGGAGTTAGGATATGGCTTTCAGCCATTCTTCTGATTTGGTGAGTTTTGGTTCCATGATGGTATAATTTGGCAATTAATGTGATTGTATTATGGAATTAACTGCTACAGTCCTATGGTTATATTTCGGTAGTAATTTGGATATTATGCTATATATGATCAAAATTTTTAGGTCAGATTGTTACCTCATTTACGATAATTATAGAGCATGTCGTATTTATTTGATCCGAACGGTTGTCCGATAAGATCCTGTGTAGATTTGATTTCATTAAGTTGTATATTTTGATTTGTCATACCCGAATTTTCGAGCTTAGTATTATTTGTTTAATATTATTTGGAATTTTAAATTTTAAAAATTATAATTATTATTTAAATTGATATGCTTGGTTCTGGTTCGTGACAATTTGTGTTCTGAATATTGAGGAGTTGAAAGAAGAATTGTTGAATGAGGCCCATAAATCGAAATATACAATTCATCCTGGAGTAAACAAGATGTATATGGATATGGAAAAAAATTTTTGGTGGCGGAATATGAGGCAGGAGATTGCAGTAAAGTATATTGTGTGTTAACAAATTAAAGCGGACCATAAGAACCTCCAAGATTTTTGCACCCTCTATCGATTCCTAGTTTAAAATAGTAGTATAACACGATGGATTTTATTTCAGGTTTACCTAGGACGTGAGAAATTTGTATATAACTTGCATGATTGTGGATCGATTGACAAAATCAGCTCATTTCTTGCCTGTTAGAATGACGTATTCAAGGGAGAAGTTGGCCCGTCTTTATATCAATGAGATTGCAAGGTTGTATGGTATTTTAGTTTCAATAGTCTTCAATTGTGACCAGAGGTTTGTATCAAAATTTTAAAAAATTTTGCATAAGGAGTTGAGTACGAAGTTAAAATTTAGTACGGCATTTTATCCGTAGATAGACGATCAATTAGAAAAATCCATTTATATTTTGGAGGATAAGTTGACAGTATCAGTTCTGGAGATGAAAGGAAATTAAGACAATTATTTGCCGCTAGTAGAGTTTGCATACAATAACAATTATCAATTCGGTATCGGGATGGCCCTTTTCGAAGTATTACACGAATGAAGCTGTAGGACTCCTATTAATTGAGAAGAGAATGGTAATTGTAGACTTTTGGGCCTCAATATTATTTAGTACACTTCAAATAAGATTAAAATTATTCGAGGTTGGCTGATTGTTGCGCAGAGTCGCCAAAAAAGTTATGCCGTCAAAGGAAGATCCGATTTAAGGTTCAATGCGGGGGATCACATATGTTTCAAGGTATTTCCTAGAAAATGAATCTTAAGGTTTGGAAGGAATGGTAAGAACGACGAAGAAAAGGAATCTTGGCATTAGTTTAAGGAAGAGAAAGATGAAGGGCAAAGAAAAGAAACG
>JAODPA010015181.1:0-13305 GCA_025585075.1 Nepenthes mirabilis
ACGTAAAGGAAAGCTTATCCGGTCAAACACTAGTTGACCGGAAGGAAGGAAAAGAGGAAAGTAATCCGGTCAACACTGGTTAACCGAAAGTGTTACGAGTAAGTAAAATCCGGTCAACGCCAGTTGATCGGAATGTGTAGGAAGGAACAACTAAATCCGGTCAAGGCTGGTTGACCGAAAACGTGAAAGAGAAACCTAAATCCGGTCAAAGTCAGTTGACCGAAAATAATAAAGAAACCCTTACGAAAAGTAGAATCAGAAATAACCATACCTGAGTGGGTAATCTACTCCCAACCGCCCCGCTACCTTCTAGAAAGGCAAGGGGAGCATGCAAAGAAGTACAAGTAGTTGACATACCCTACCTACTACCACCAGAACCCCAACGTCTATAAGTAATGGCCCCAGGAATTAGGATAGGAAGTTGGGTAATCGACCGGGTGAAGGCACTAAGAACTTTGAGCCAGAACCAAGTAAGGGGCTCATAGGTCCAATCCAGGCAAGTGTTTAAGTTCATATTTTTAATGCAAATATAACTAATGATATTCAGTTAATTTATGATGTTCACACGCATGAAATTTGATTGTTGCATGATTTAAATGATGACCAGTTATTTGTTTATGAAAAAGTAGACTGGCTTTGTAAAGTGACGTATAAGCTCAGTAATTTGGAACCGGCCTTAAAGGATAATTGAAATCGGCTTGTATTGTAATTTAAAATCGGCCTTAAAGGATAATTGAAATCGGCTTTGCATTTGAAACCGACATTTGTATTATGATTTGAAACCGGCATTACCTTGTGATTTCAAAACCGGCTTTTGTTAAAGAACCTCTGGCATTTCGATGAAAACGATTTTAAGACATTAAAAAGAAAGACCTTATGGTGTTCGGATAATTGCACAGTTGACCATGATTTTCGGATAAGCATGATTTGCGAAACTAGGCATTTGATGGTCGAGAGCTGCAGACCTTAAATGTTGCCGTTTGCTTGGTCATGACTACAGACCTTAAATGTAGCATTTTGGATGGTCTTGATTACGGACCTTAAATGTAGCGTTTTGGATGGTCTTGACTATGGACCTTAAATATAGCGTTTATTAGATATGATGGTCGAGAGCTGCAGACTTTAAATGTAGCCAGTTTTTTACGAAAATGAATTTAAGCATAGTTTAGGAATCTAATTGCATGATTTCGGAATTTATTTGTATTGACTCCGGCCATGTTTTATGAAACTGCATGCATATACGCCTCTAGTGCACTTTGCTCATGATTATGCATGATTTATGCATGAGTACGTTGCTGGACTTTCTAGCTCACCCTTTCTATTTTTCAGATGATGATAATGGTGATGACGAGTTTATGTCGGACGAAAAAGAATGAGGTCCGAAGGACTAGATAGGCAGGATAGCTGGTCAAAATTTAAGCCGCGAAGAAGCAAAATTGATATTTTCGCTTTCGATGTTTTGGGAAAGAATTGTAAATTACTTCTATTGCTAAAAGTTAATGAATATTAGTATGCTTCCGTACGCTGTTATGGTTTGAGTAATTTGTGATTCCTAGTGGCATCTTAGTTTGTTCGGGACCTTTATGTCCAACCGACCTCGTCTTGGCCGGTCAAGAGAGAATAACCACGACCCCTGGCCATCAACTCATGAAGTTGGGCCTTACGCGATCCTGTGCACGCGATGTTATATATATATATAAGAAGAGAAAAATTTTGAGTCCACCTTTTAAACCAGAGTATATGATCGATTTCGATCGACGGGTGGCCGCATGCGGTGGAATGTGGCCAGTCCGTCACATGAACTCCTAAACAACACCAAAAACCGGCTAACAACATCCATGTTGATACTGGAATTGTAGTTATTGAACCAGCCCAGGTTCAACCCCAAACCAGCCAAACCGGCACCCCAATTAACCAAGATATTATGAAGTAATATTAAAGTATCGACCAGTAAAAATATGCCTCGAACCGGCCACCGAACCAAGCTTAAAACAAGTTGATGAACTGGCCGATAATGCTGAAAATTTCAGCTAACAAGTATGTAATGAACCATTGTACCGGTTCATCAAATCGGTTCACAATTGATGAAAATTAATAATAAAAATCAGTATGAACCAACTCTTGAACCAGCCATTAAATCAGCCATGAGCTGATAGCCGAATCCGTAAGTAATTGTGTTAAAATTGGATTAAAGAAATCAACCCAAAACTAGCCCCAGACCAACTATCGAACCGGCGACCGAATATATCAATTGTTAAATATGAATTTTAACACATGTAAAAGTTTAAGATTAAAGCTATTAAATCGGACAATATATTGATTTCTGTTACGATTTATGGTATATTACTAATTATCGCATTTTATGGTCATATGTTTCAATATTATAAAAAGTTTAAATGGAAACTTTGCAAGTTCCAAGAATGATAAATATTTTCTTCTGAAGTGAAGAAAATTAAGAAAAAAAGTATTAAAAATAAGGTAAAAGTTTCCATATCAAGTTTTAAAAAATGGGTTAAGAAACTAAACTAATGAATCATTTTTAACAGGTGAGAATCTGTGGTATGCCTTAGGATATTACAGTGAAAACTCGAGAATTGCCCTTTGTTGTGCGGGAACTTTTGGCGACATAAGTTATGCCCTATATATTGGGTTAAAAGTATACCACCCAACTCTAGGTACTAAATAGGAGGGTCTGGCCTTAGATTTTATGGAAGCATACACAATCCTTTTTTTGATTAACTACTCTGACAGTTGGTAAGGCCTATCAACGCTAATCCCTAATGACAAATGATATAAAAGAATGGGAAAAGTCAAAGAAAAGAAAATTTTATGCGTGTTTCATATGATTTCATTCCTCTAAATTATATATTTATTTTAAGTATGAATGTGCATATCTTTACTCATATGTACATTGTTAAATATTTGGCTCACTCTCTTACTATTTTCCTAACCTTTTAGATGACGATCATGGGTTAGTACCCGATGAGTAAGAGTAAAGACCAGAGTGGTTTAGGGTTATATATTTATGCATTATGATGGAAATGTAGTGGACATATGAAATCATGTAATTGATTTTGTAAAAAAATGAACATGACTTTATGCTTCTGCAATTTGTTATTATGGTAATTATTTATACTTCCACGAGAATTTATGGTATTAAATTGCGTTCTTAGTAAGCATCTTCGATTAGTCTGATACTATTTTATTCGTATAGTGTTAGAGCCACTTATGATGTGACAAGAACGTGGATCATGTGTATAATGGATATATATTATCTATACTTGTATGTAATACGATATATCTTTATGTTTATGTATTCGTGGATATAAATAGAAGGAAGGTAATCCGTGACAATGACAATGTCTTTATTGGTACTCCCAATGAAGATGACCAGTTCGATGATCCTTCACAATGAGATGTTTCCTCGCCTACCCACCAAGCAATTCGTCACTCTACTAGGGTTCGAGGATCTCCTACATAGTTATGTGATTATCATTGCTATTTTACTCTTACATCTCTTTATGAACCCGCTACCTATAATGAAACCAATTTCAAACCCCATTGGAAGCAAACAATGGGTAAAGAAATCCAAATTTTGGTAAAAAATTGGACATGAGACTTAGTTGACTTGCTGCATGGAAAGTCTATTGCTTGAAGCAAGTAGCACTATAAGGCTAAACTAAAACTGATAGCTCCATTGAACAATGCAAAGCTCACCTTATTGCCAAAAGTTTTATCCAAGAGTACATAATTTAATACAAAAAAACCTCTACTCCAGTGACTCATGTCACTTTGGTTCGATTACTACTTCTTGTTGTTACAATTCAAAAATAAAAGCTCTTTTAAGTGGATGTTAAATACTTTTCTCAATGATAATCTTACAAAAGAAGTCTACATACAGCCTCTGGGATATGACCATCCACCGAATAATGTTTGTCATCTATGTTAGGTTTTATATGAATTCAATGAAGCTCTAAGTGATTTGTTTGACAAATTTAGCTCTATAATTCTCAACTTAGATTCACGTTGGGTCATCATGCTTTAGACCATTTACTTAGAGGAAAAAAAGCTGGTACCATTCTTTTACTCCTCTGTGTTGATGATATATTATTATTATGAAAACATTACAAATATCCATGAGTTCAAAAATCTTTTGAGTAACCAATTTGAAATGAAGGACCTTAGTCCTATTACTATATTCTTATTCTTAAAGTATCTCAAGAATCAAATGGCTACTTTTGATGGGTACGACCGTCAATGAGCTAGCCTAGATGCAAGGACCACGGACGAGTGAAGGGCCCAGAGGATTGCGGCCCATGGCTTACTCCTGAGAAGGCCCAGGACCAAACAGTAGAGTGGTCAACCAAGGTGGGTTGACCTAGGGCCAACTGGTTGAAAACGGATGACTATGGCCACCTCACGATACCTTGCACACAGGAAGAACTTGCCAAAATTTCCCCATGCTACCTCAGTAAATATCCCCCGAATAGTACTTAAGATCACGCAATCTCTCCCAAAACGACAAGGCGATTCAATGAATCTCTTCCAATGGAAACTGTCATAACCGCTGATGCTGAAAAGAAGGAATGGGTTTTCTCAACTGACCACGACTGTCATGATGGGCACCCACAATCCCCGTGATAGTTTGCTGAATCTGTACGGACAACCGTCAGTCAACCTTGGCGCTAAAGTAGGGTTGAGATGGCTAAAGTACTATAAATATCCCATCGCTCTTAGGGGTGGGGGACATTCACACTAGCAAGACTACAGAAGAACAATTTTCTACCCAAAAAGATTTCAAGAAATCTCTCATAGCTCTCACACTCTCTCTCAAGCCGCTCACCATCTAGCGCACCACCGTCTCTAAGCCGCCCCTCGTCGAGTGCAGCACCGTCTTCAAGCCTCTCTCCATCGAGCGCATCACCTTCTCTTGAAGCCATCCTTCAACCAGACATACCCAAATACTTAATTTCCAAACCCATCTCTCATCCGTGCACTTATTCTTACATCCTTGCATCTTTCTATCTATTTGAAAAAGAATTTTAACTTGAGTGTCAGAGGTTATATCGGGGAATGAGTTTCACCAATCCTCTGACCTCTCATTTGTTTAGTTGTAGTGTGTGGGATCCAAGTTATCAAGAACGGGGATCAAACCTGTATGATACCAATTTCTAAAATATAGTAAATATAAGTAATTAAGTTAATATAAGTAAATCAAGGTAAAAAACGTAGGAAAAATTGGATTGAAAAGCCCAAAAATTTAGAATTTGCCAAATCAAGAACCGACGTTGTAAATATTGAAATGTGAAGTCGTAAATAAGATTTGAATTTTAAATTATGATAATCGTGATTTATTCAGCTAATACAATCAAAATTAAGATACAAGCTTGACCCAGACATGACCTATGTCGGACCCACATCCGAGGCACCATTCAAGCGTGAATTCCAGAATGTGGTGCCCAATAGACGCTTGAAGCATGCCCAGGCTTAATTTCCAAAAGGGGCATGCCTGAAGCATGCTACATGCATGCTCGAGGCATGATTTCTAGGGTTGTGGTGCCCTAGCAGTGCCCGACTAGTGCTTGAGCGCCAGTCTGAGTATAAATAACTGTGCAGTCAGCTTTGAAGGCATTTTTTCGGACGAGAACAGAGAGATGAGAGAGAGAAGGAGGAGATCGAGGCTCTTGAGTCCGTTTTTGACGTGGATCTAGTTGAGAAAGTTATAAATCGGGTCGAAGTAAGTGCACTCATATTTTTTTCTTTCTCTTGTTGCACTTTTTGTTTCGTTCCTCTAGGATATTTTTATTCCGATACCCGTTTAAATATGTATTTTAAAATACCCATATATTGAGTATGTATATATGTTGATTTCGTATCCGATTTGAAAGTTTTGTGAAGTCTTGCATCGATTTGAAAACCCTAGCCCTCGTACGCATGTTTCCTCTTCTATTTTCGGTTTTATGTGGAATTTGACTTTGATATTTGGAATACCTAACTTTGTGAACATGCTTGCCTTAATTATTGGTGTTTATTTACATGTATTTTGTATATGCCACTTTGAATGTTCCGAAAATCATGTTGGGTATTATTTGTGAAGAGATTTATCATCCGGAAGCAATAATATTTTACTTGGTTCATTGTGGTAAGAATTTTTTAATTTTTCTAAGCTTTATGTTAATCCATACATGTATTTGAAGTCATGTGAAGGCTCAGGTTTACAAGAAATATGAAAATATGAAATATTTATCTGTATCTTTACCCAAGAAATTTGAAAACATGAAAAGTATAAGAAGGAAACTCCACAATTTATTAAGTATTATAAATCATTCTCCAGAGAGTGAGAACTAAGTAATAACAACTAAGTGTGGAAACTTCCTTAAGATAGGATAAAAAATTGGAATTTTGTAACTTGTTATCCGCTATTCGTTATCTGTTTCGTTAGTGCCAGTATCTGCCATCTTAATTCGTTATCTGCTCCATCAATGCTAATATCAGCCATCTAAATTGGTTATCTATTTCATCAGTACTGGTATTTACTATTTGAATCTATTCCGTCGGTGTCGGTATTTACCATCTGAATTCATTATCTATTCCATCAGTGCCGGTATCTGCCATCTGAATCCATTATTTGTTCCGTCAGTGCCAATATCTACCATCTGAATCCATTATTTGTTCCATCAGTGCCGGTATCTGCTATCTAAATCTTTTATCTGTTCCGTTAATATCAGTATCTACCATCTGAATCTGTTATCTATTCCATCAGTGTCTGTATCTTCCATCCGTATTCGTTAATTATTATCCCTGGTCCCTAATGAATAATATAAATAAATTTCTACATATTTTAGAACCCAAAAAAAATTAGAAACAAGATATGAAAATTTATATGTATTCTGGAAGTGCATTTGATCATGCCTCCTATTCCGTTCTCTTGACTTACTTTGAGTATATTGCTTATATTTTTGTTTATATTATGGCTTATTGAATATTTAGTTCATTCCGTACTTTTTTTTGCCTTTAAATGAGCACGAGTTAAGGCCTGATGAGGTAAAGTAAAGGTTGTAGATCTTGCTAGGCTTTGAAGATGATTTTGTAGTTTTCGTGTATATGTATGGAAGACTTGTGCATAATTGTTGAATAGATTAGTGGATGTATTTTCGTTGTTAGTGATGATATTCCAATGAGTATAGTTTTTGCTGTGTATGAATGATTTTATATACTTTATCAAGTTATTGTGGTTTATATTCAGGTACTTAATAGCATCTTTCTGTGCTGACGTTGTGACTAGAGACTCGACATTGGAGCCACAAATATCTTGTGGCACTTTTGTATCTTATGTGCGTGTTTGTTAATGTGATATGTATATATATATACAAGTGAATAGTATAAGTTTGTATTTAGTTTGACAGACATTGTGCAGGCGAGACCTTATCAAATCTCGATTAGATTCAGTTCATCATAGGTGGTATTATAGAAGGAGATACCTTAGATTTGATTTAAATCTCATACGGAAGATTAGGTTAGAGTAAGGTAAATTGAATAAGTAGATGAAGGCATAGGATGACTAAGGTAGATCAGATAGTTTTAGTTATCCTAATTTAAATAACTTAGGCTAGAACTAAGTTAGGATCAATATTTGTGTCAGATTGTATAGATTGTAGTGTTTTAGTTAGTGTTTGAAGTATGAACTAACCTGCATTGTTTTTATTTTAGAAACGATATTAGCAGCAGACTCATAGCACCTAGTCGAAGAACTACACGTCGTGGTGACCAACCGCAAGATCGAGAAGTAGTATATATAAATTTGCTTGGAAGGATGGCAAACATTATAATCTATGGCGCAGTGGAAGCCATGATGGACTAAGTATTCACCTGGACTAGAAATATGGATGCTTGAATAGCATGGCAAGTGAGATGGATGGGGTGGAATCAGTGGCTTGAGGTCAGTATAATTTGGAGTCAATTTCTAATGTTAATGAATCCAAAAATATCGATTTATGATCAATTTAATAATAATCAAGTGCCTGAATTTTTGAGTGGCAGAAATTCTATAGAAGTTGAAATATAGATCCTGAAAATTGAAATAGTATTTACAGTAATCCAATATTTGGGAGGAGATAAGGTAATATTTGCCTTATATAATTTAGAAGGTGAAGCCAACCATGGGCAGTTGAGGAGAAAATAGTCATAGGTCGGGAAGATAAAGAGATATTGTGAAATATGTTCGTGGAAGCTTTTATGGATAAATATTTTTCGACGAGTTTTTGGGAGCATGTTTTAAATTGTAGACAGTTTGGTCATATGATCAATGATTGTCCTTATCCTATGGGTTGGACAGCGAAGAAGTCTAGTGCCTTGGATTGGGGTTTCGCAATGATGGTACAAGGTGCGGAGGTGTCATCTATTGTAGTAGAAGGTAAGATTTTTAAATTTTGACATTTCAGTATATGTGTTATTTTAGATTCTAAATCTATATTTTTATTGGTATTTTCTAAGTTGATTGTAATTTGATAATTTTGGACTTTGTCTTAGTTGTATCAATATCTTTTGGATTTTTTTTAGGTTTATAGTTGCTATATAACTTAGGTGTTCGATAGGAATCAATGGATATGAGCTGCAAGAGGATATTTAGTGTGCAAATAACTGATCAATCAAAGTAGCGCAGTGGCAGCATATGGGCCTATATATTTTGAGATTTGGTTTGAGATTCAAGGTGAATGATCATTTTTGAGGCCTAGGGTGAATTGAGGTAAGAGTTTATTGGTCCGTTAGATATTTTGTAGTAAGTTGGAGAGGTAATCAATAAATAGCCTTGCTTTTGAATTTAATATATTATCATGATGTCTTCCATATACCAATAATTGAGGAAATAAGTATGTGATCAAGCTAAGTAATTGTTAGAGATTAAAAATTTGTCGTATGATAAAGTTTCAATCTAGATTTTAGATAGGAACTATCAGGTATTGGGAATCAGGATAATTCAATTGGTTAAGATTCTCTAGGAAAAATTATTTAATCGAGGACGTGACTTAGGGATGTGAGCAAGAAATCTGAACGGATTATTCCCGATTGTTGAATTTTGAGGTTCATTAAATTTTGAGGATAAAATTTCTATAAGTGTGGGAGGATTGTAATGTACCAATTTCTAAAATATAGTAAATATGGGTAATTAAGTTAATATAAGTGAATTGAAGTCAAAGAATGTGAGAGAAATTAGATTGAAGAGCCTAAAGACCCGAAACTGAAAAATTTGGAAATTGGCACTATAAACCTTAAAATGTTAATTTGTAAATAAGATTTGAGTTTTAAATTATGATAATTGTAATTTATTAAGTTAATATAATTAAAATTAAGGTCCAAAAATGTGAAATATTGGGTTAAAAGGGTCGAAACGGGTCTCAGACGGCGCGTGCGTAAAGCTGACTCACTGCAAGGCTAACCCAGGCCTAAACCGTGCTTGACCTGTGCCGGAGGCGCCACTCATGTGTGAATTCCAGAATGTGGAGCCCGATGGGCACCCGAGGTGTCCTCAGGATGCAATGTTTAGAAGGAGCGCGCCCGAAACTCATCCGATGTGCGCCCGAAGCACGATGTAAAGGGCTGTGGTGCCCAAGCAGCACTCGACTACTACTCGAGTGTCAGTCTGGGTATAAATACCCACGCAGTCAGCTTTTCAGGCATTGTTTTAGAAGAGAAGAGAGAGAATGAGGAGATTGAGGCTCTCGGGTCTATTTTCGATATGGAGCTAGTTGTAAAAGTTATAGATTGAGTTGTGGTAAGTGCACTTATATGATTTTCTTTCTAGTGTTGCACTTTTTATTCCATTTCTCTCAGATATTTTTGTTCTGATACTCGTTTAAACATATATTTTGAAATACCTATATATAGAGCATGCATATATGTTGATTTCGTGTCCGATTTGAAAGTTTTGTGAAGTATTGCATCGATTTGGAAACCCTAGCCCTCGTACGCATGTTTCCTCCTCTATTTTCGATTTTATGTGAAATTTGGCTTTGATATTTGGAATACCTGGCTTTGTGAACGTGCTTCCCTTAATTATTTGGTGTTTATTTACATGTAATTTGTATATGTCATTTTGAATGTTTGGAAAATTATGTTGGGTTTATTTGTAAAGGGATTTATCATCCGGAGCTACAATATTTTGCTTGGCACATTATGGTAAGAATTTTCTAATTTTCCTGAGCTCTATGTTAATCCATACATATATTTGAAGTCCTATGAAGGCTCAGGTTCACAAGAAATATGAAAATACGAAATATGTATCTGTATCTATACCCAAGAAATAAGAAAACATGAAAAATATCAAAAGAAAACTTTACAATTTATTTAGAATTATGAACCGTTCTCTAGAGAGTAAGAACTAAGTAATAAGAGCTAAGTGTAGAATTCCTTAAGATAAGATAAGAAATTGGAATTTTACAACTTGCTATCCACTATCCGTTATCTACCATCTAAATCCATTATCTGCTCCGTCTGTGCCGGTATCTGCCATCTAAATCTTTCATCTGTTCCGTCAGTGCCAGTATTTACCATCTGAATCCGTTATCTATTCCGTTAGTATCGGTATCTGCATCTGAATTTGTTATTTGTTCCGCCGGTGCCAGTGTCTGCCATCTGAATCCATTATCTGTTCCATCAATATTGGTATCTGCTATCTGAATATGTTATCTGTTCCATCAGTGTCGGTATCTGCGATCTGAATCTGTTATTTGTTTCGTTAGTACTAGTATCTGCCATTTGAATCCGTTATCTATTATGTCAGTGTCGGTATCTGCCATCTGAATCTGTTATCTGTTTCATCAGTGTCGATATTTGCCATCTGAATCCGTTATCGATTCCGTCAGTACTGGTATTTACCATCTGAATTCGTTATCTGTTCTGTCAGTATTAATATTTGTCATCCGCATCCGTTAATTGTTATCCTTGGTCCTTTAAGAATAATATGAATATTTTTTGCATGTTTTAGAACTCAAAAGATATCAGAAACAAGATGTGGAAAGTTATATGTATTTCGAAACTGCATTTGATCATACGTTATATTTATGCATCACTTACTATGCTCCTATTCCGTTCCCTTAACTTATTTTGAGTATATTGCTTATGTTTTTATTTATATTGTACCATGTTGAATATTTAACTCACTCATTACTATTTTCTTACTTTCAGATGAGCACGAGCTAAGGCCTAATGAGGTGGAGTAAAGGTTGTGGATCTTGCTAGGCTTGGAAGATGATTTTGTAGTTCTTGTGTATATGTATGGAGGACTTGTGTATAATTGTTGGATAGATTGGTGGATGTATTGTAGTTATTAGTGATGATATTCCGATAAGTATAGTTTTCGTTGTATATGGATGATTTTATATACTTCCGCAGGCAATTGTGGTTTGTATTCAGATACCTAGTAGTATCTCTCTGTGCCGACGTTGTGTCGAGAGACTCGACGTTGGAGCCATGAATATCTTGTGGCACTTTTGGATCCTATGTGTATGTTTGTTTGTGAAAGATATATATATTTGTACAGTAAATAGTATAGGTTTATATTTAGTTTGACAGAAATTATGCAGACGGAACTTTGTCGGATCCCGGTTAGAATCGATCCGTCATAGGACCTGCTTCAATTCGACCCATTGAGTTAGATCAAGTTGCTCCCTAACCATCATAACAACCTGAATCCGGAGGACACATCAACTTTCTTTCTCAAGCAAAGTATATTTCTGATATCTTATCACATTCTGGCTTGACTAATAACAAGATTACTCCAATGTCCCTAGGAACTAATATTCATCTTACTCTATTTGATAGTAATTACTAATGCGGTGTAGTATTGACAACTAGTTAGAAATTTGTCTATCGTACGATTATCCTTCCTAACATTGCCTATACTACTCACATTATTAATTTATGGAAGCCCTTTGCACAAGAAATTGATCAAGGAGCATAAAAATTGACCTGAGACAAAATTATAGGTCCCTCTCATGATAATATCCACAATCAAAATTATTCCCGTATGTGTCTTCCACATTTAGTTTGTGTCAATCTTGTCATTTAACAAACTGAATCTAAATTTATGTGAGAATATTTTTTTGACAACTAAAATTTACATAATAAAAAAAGTTGGTAATCTTGACCCGTAATTCTATTTTGCAAAAATGTAAGGACCGATTTATATGAACATAAACCCTGTTTCTACTACTAATTGGATGAATTTAATCGAAGTCTTTCTACCCGAAAAATCATGCTATATGTGAAAAATGAATTTAATAGTAGTAGTGATGATAGGTAGCTCAAACACTTCATCAAATGTATATAATCTTATGATAAAGTAAAGGCAAATAGGAATGGAAAGATTAAATAAACTAAATTAATAATTGAATAAGGGAGTGAATGAAGGCAGATCAAATAATCGTCGGTGTGAAAACGATGCAAATCATATGGTCTAGAAGATTCCTTCCATCCAATTTGGGTATAAGAATCACTTCTCCTGAACTCCCTCCACCTTCTTTGGGGATAAGAATTATCTCTCCTAGATTCCCTCCTCCCCATTTAGGCATAGGAGTTCTAACCATTATATATCAAACCTACCATCCCTCATCATGATATCACATGATACCACGCTATATACAGTTCACATGACTATAAGCACCTCACCATAAAAATAATAGATATCAATCTATTATGACGTAAATTATGTATCGGATAATTATAGATTACATTAATGTTCCACATATTCCATATGTCATGAAATTCTAGTATTTTTACACAATCTCATTTATCCAATCATGTATACCAAGAAAATATTCATGTGTTTTAGGATAACATAAAGAAAGTCATCAATGAGAAATGACAATGGAGGATTACTTGGATACATTAAATACTCAACACATAACACCCCACTGAGCCCACTATTGTCATCTACTCTAGACTTAACACCTGACCGAAACTTGTACACCATTTGTCTAGAATAAAGGTGTCTGATGAATGTCTAAGAGGCACATATGCACAATTTGTCTAGAGTGTTCAGTGCTTGATATGCGTCTGAAGGACACTCGTGCAACATTTACATAGTAAGCTCATGCCTAATGGGCACTTATGCGTCATTTCTAATATATAAAATTATCTTGACATTATTTTAGGGTGTTCATTATGATTTTTTGAGTTTTACTTGCCGACACAATGAGAAAAAGAAGAAAAAGAAAGAGAAAATGTAATACCCAAATTCTCTTTTGATTTATTTTGATAATATTTGTTATTTTGGATATTTTGAAGATATTAAAATTAATTAAATAT
>JAODPA010015192.1:0-13305 GCA_025585075.1 Nepenthes mirabilis
CGTCCAGAAGCAAACCGTCCGATGACTCCTTACCCTCCAGCAACCCGGCAAGATGCACACACAAAGCCACAAACGAGCACCAAGTCAGCAAATCACTCCGGAATCAATTGACTCACATGCACTCCGGCAAAAATATTGCATTCTGAACTCAACTGATTCCATCCAAAGGCGCTCCGGAATCAAGGCACCGGCAGCGGAAGATTTTCATGTATGAGAGGTCCGACTTTTTGCAGCTTTACGCCGCCTCCCAGACTTGAACTGACGCCAGGGTTCTTCAAAAGGGGTCTTAAAAGCATTACCGTGCAACCCAGCTAAAAAGTCAATCTGATTATCAGTCATAAGACTCGGCCAATTTAAAGCCGAATTCAGCAAGGAAGACAGGAAGCCAAAAACAACCTTCTCCTCCTCTGGAGAGAATGAGGCACTATGGGCATGAGAGGAGTCAACCGTGAAAACTAGTTGGAACGCCAACAAATAGGCTTCATGGGGAAACCCATTTTCCGCCGCAACTGGGAAGGCAGAGCGGAATTTACTTAAGTTCTCATCAGATATGTCCTGCCAGCACTTGTCCAGGAAGGCCTTTACAAGGTTCGTATGCTCAGCAGGGGCGTCATGGAATAGTTGACGAGAGCCATCAGATTCCATGAGCTGCATAAAAGCCAAGTACAGCGGATCCTTCTCATCCGTAACCACATCATCTGAAGCAGAAATAGGAGTCTGATCGACATTCAGATCCGCGACTGGGATACTGCCATCCAGAGAGTATTTCTGAATGATTCGGGATATAGATTCCGGGGTAATATCAGGATCAACCCCCTCGACAAAGGAATCAGGCGGAATCTTAGTCAGGGCGACAGCTCCAATGGAGACCTCATTAACAGAAATAATTGATCCAGCTAATGAGTCATCCTCAATCACATCAGACGGACCTGGATTAGCACTAACAGGTGAAGAAACCTGAGCCAACACCTCATTAACTTTCACAGACCCAGAAGGATACTCAACAGTCTCAATAACTTCTCCAACAGAACCTGAGGAGCACTCCGCCAAGGAAGACTGGAAAGGACCAGAGACTTCCAGCAATTGGTGACAACCAGGATGAGAAGGCGAATCAGCACAATCCTCAATTGTAAGGTCCAGCTGCGAACCCGAATCACAAAGCCCCACAGAAAGGGCCTCAGTTAGAGGCCCGGCTAGGGCAGCCGCTTCATGGGAAATCTCAGCATCAGAAGTAAATGAAACGGCTAATGTGTTAGCCTCAACTTTAGCATTAGGATGTACATAGACCTCAGCAGAAGGGTCTAAATGGCAGCCGGCCTCAGGGCACTTTAATGCCGCGAAGGAATTGGACTCCGGCACTGGCCCAGCAGGAAAAGTTTTGCTTTTAGCCAACCACGGATCAGTTTCCTCCCGCACACTATCAGCTGATGACAACTGATCCAAGATGCCCTCCATTTCCGAGGATAAGCCTTTAGAGCCCACATCCGCCTCTGCTAGCTTAGAAACAAAATCAACCGGTACAGGGCACAGCACAATCCCCTTTCCACTGGATTTAACATGTGCGGAGCTGGCATCCACAAATACCTCAGCATCCAACATATTATCAGATGGATGGACCACCACTCCAGCAAGACTCTCCGGTCCATGAGCAGGAGCCTGAGAGCAAATTGGTTGCTGATTTTGGCTTTTGGCGACCCATTTTTTGCTATTATGCTTGAGAGGATTACGATGAGCTGGCTTAGAATGGTACACAATCTCAACTTCCACTATCTTGTCAGAGACAGTCAAGAGTGGAATTTTTCTAGGAAGGGGGTCATCAGAACCCACCTCAATACAAATTCTAGCTTGGTGCAGGCGATTCATCCTAGCAGTGCTAGGGTCGCAGAGAATCGGGTTATCAATCCTACTTGCGATCCAGCTTAAACCTAATGGGGTCCAAAATTCAATGGGTACGTTGACCAGAGAAATCCACATGGGGAAGGACTTGATGGATGACGAATCCAGAGACATACCCGGTGACCACCTCTTGAGGAAGATGGAATTCCTCTTGATTTCCCACGGACCTTTAGCCAGGCAAGCCTCCATATGAGAGTCAGAGTCAAAAGTAAAGAAAAAGATGCCTTTTTCGTTCACAGCAACATTCCGCAACCCAAATCTAGCCCACAATTTCCTGGCTATGGAATCCACAGCCAGGAAATGAGGGGGTTTATCATGGAACAGACCCACCAGAGTGGACCCCCACATGACGGTACCTTGTTCCAAAACTTCAGCCGGGGGAACCAGTGGCGTGTCGAGCCCAGCCTCCAAAGGAGGAGGGAAAAATTTGAGGGGCGAAAAGGAAAAATTACCCTTGTTCGCCACGACTTGTGACCAGGATTTGGCAGAAGAAGGTCCAAGGCCAGCAGTATCAGTCGCACCCACAGGGTGAATCGGCTGAGCCGTACCAGCGGATGGGGCACCGAGATCATCATGCGGGAGGTAAGAGGGGGCAGCCGATTTGCCGCAACCCAAATCCCTAGTCTTGGCCAAGAAAGCGCCATCAGGTTCTGAGTGTAAGCACCGAGAAGCATTTCACAGAGGGGGGAATGAGTTGGGAGAAATAGCCAGAGTAGTCGATTCCAGGAGAGGGCTCGAGGGGACATACAGGGAGCCGGCCATGGCCGGCGGCTCCGCCGCCAAAGCCAGGGAATCGTCGAGGACGACGCCGGGCAGATTCGAAATTCAAAACCGAATTTTGAAAATCGCCCCTTGTCAGAGCGACGTTGTCAGTCCGAATCCAACAGCCCCTTGTCGTGCTGGTGTCACGCCCAACAGCTCCCATGTTGCTCTCGTGCCGGTCCCTTGTCGCACCTAGTGGTGCCAACATCGCTTGTCGTGCTCCAATAGCGCCCTTGTCATGCCCAGCAGCGCTGGTGTCGTGCCCGTGTTGGTCCCTTGTCATTCCCAATAGCACCAGCATTGCGCTTTTCAAGCTCTAGTAGCTCCCTCATCACACCCGGAAGTGCTGGTCTCACGCTGGTGTCACACCCCAACAATGTCATTATTGTGCATAGCAGTGCCTGCGCCGCTGCCCAGGAACGCTGTGAGATCTCGACCCCAAAACCTGATAATTATGGAATAATTATGTGGTTAAAAATCATGTTTGGGCTTAAATATATTGAAAAATTTGGAACCAAAGCAAAAAGGAGCGAAATGGCCAAAATTGTGCTCGGCGCTCTACCAGCGCTCGAGCACTGAGCTAGGCAGAAAAATGCGAAAGCACCGCCTGAGTGGCGCCTCGGGGTACAGCAAGGGCGTGGCAGCCTACGAGGCTGGCACCCAACTGAGGAGGCGCCATAGCCGAGAGTGTGCGCTCAAAGGGCGCTCGAGCGCAATTATAAAATTTTGTGTACATTTTTCCTTCGACCGTTCTAGCGAAGGGTAGTGGGAGAGAAGAGGGAAAAGAGAAGGAGAGGGAGAAATCCGCCCGTTCTACTCTTATCTGGGTAAAAATAATTGTAGATCGAGTTCAGACAAGTGTATTTCGGATATTATTTACTATTTTTATTGCTTTTCTGAATCCCTAAAATTATATTTATACTCTAAAAGCATGTTTCTCCATATTTAGTATAAATAAAGCATATTTCTCCTGATTAATCGGACAAATTTTATATTTAGTGACATGTACTATAATATATGACCGAGATTTCATGAAAAACCATGTATTTGGTATCCGATTTATGTTCGAAAGGTTTGGCGAAACCCTAAGCACGAAAATAAAGGGATTTAATGGTTTTAATCCATAAATTCTTACTTGTAAATGTTGATTTGCAAATCAACGAGATAATGTCCATGTTGTGATTTATATCTGAAACATTTATACGAAATTATACTGTTAAATTATTGAGAATTTCTGAAGCATAATGAAGAGTTAATTGTGAGATTCTGACTGATTTCCTGAAGAACAATAGATTATAAGTTTTCTAATGTTGTTAATTAGGATCTAGGATTGATATATAGTCAGGTAAGGTTTTCTGGCATGCCTTAGAATGTTATGGTGGTAATCAAGGATAACTTTATCCATTTAGTTATATATGGTCTCCTTTCCTTAGGGCGTTAACCTAGAGGGTAGTTACTGTCACTGGCCGACACCTCTGTCTTGACTCCAACGAGAGGGGATAGATCCCATGGGAAGGGATCTCCTATTCTTGTTACTGGCATTAAATTGTGTAGAGCGAACACAATCTATCCTCGATTACTCGCCCCCTCGGCTAGTAGGGTCTACTACTGTGTTCCTCCTGATAGTAAAAAGGAATTTCTAGAATTTATAGTATTGACACTATTTTCTGATTTCTGAAACATGTTTCATTGATTTTATGATTTTTAAAGCACAATTATACTGTTTCATGATTCCCGATGCATGTATAGAATGGATTTCCCTTGTTTCCATGCTTTCATGTTTTCCTAATTTATGCTTTTCCCTATTTTCCTATACGTCTCTATTCCTGAATATTCCTATGAATTTATCTAACTGTACATATGTTCTACAAATGTTTCCAAGATCAATGGTTTATTGCATATATGCTTTATATGCCATGATACCTATTTTACTACATTATGATCAGTAGGAAAGCATTATATTCTGATGTTTTGGTACCTTGTTGGGCTTCGGCTCACTATTTTATTTTTTCCCCTCTAGATAAGGATATAGAGAAGACACCAGATGATTAGGCATAGCTAGAGCTTAGCAAGGAAAATTTGGACCCTTGAAGTCATCCTAAAGATTTTTGGAAAATCTTAAATTTTTGCTTGTAAATGTCTCAATTATGGATGTAATTATATATTGATGGTTATTACACATTCTGAAATCTGTTGGACTAGTAATTATGCTTCCGTAGGTCTAAATAGTTGCTTTCACTATTCTATTCTTTGGCTTTTATTACAGGTCCTAGATGGCATCTCTCATATGGATTCTAGTATAGTAGTTATGATTGTTGATATAAAGAAATGGATAGCATTTGTGGTCCTGTGTAAACGTGTTGTAGAATAAATTATAGTAGTTAAATAGTTGCATGCTTGTACAGGTAGCATAATTGGTTTTGGTCTAGTTAGTGGATAGGATCTGATTAACTAAAGCCATGGGAGAAGATATGCCGTCTGATGATCCTATGTATGAACTGTTAATATGTGTGGAGATTTATATTTGTGTTCCTATAGATTATGGATAGGCGTTACTGTATTGAATTTCACGAGAAGGGATGTCCCACGTGAGGGGATAACTGTTTTTGGTCTTGGATTGTGTGAAGTGAACACAATCCAGTGGGGTCTACTGGTTGGATTCTTTACTGATAGAAAAGAAATTTTTTAGAATTCATAAAGTTGAGAAAGATTTCTACTTTTTGAAGTATGATTGCACTGATTTCTGATTTCCAAAGCTTAATTATTATGAAATTATGCTTTCTCTGTGTTCCATGCATTGTTCTTCCCCTAAATAATTCCATGCTATAGTTTCTGTGAATCACTACTTTATAGCATTTATATTTTAATATGGAACTGTATCCATTTTACTGCATTCTATTCTGCATGAAAGTTTTACTACATGCCTGCATATACCTTGCTGGGCTTCAGCTCACTTTTTTACTATTTTTTTCCTCTAGATGAGACGGAAGAGCTAGTACCAGATGAGATGGAATAGTTAAAGTCCTACCTGAAGACATTTTGAAACCTGAAGTATTTTAGAGACCTTGAAAAGAGATAGTTGAATCGTAAAGACCTGATTTTTGATATATAGATTTGTATATGGATATTATGCCTATGGACTCTTGTATATAGAATGTATGTGATGCATGTGATGAAATTTAAATTATGCTTCTATAGGTTTATAGTTCTGCTTCCGCTATATATTTTCTGAATTCTGCACAAGTTATAGATGGCATCTCAATTTTGAACTGTTAGTATGGTGGATAAGAAATGTGAAATGTAAGTCGTCAAAAATTATACGGCGTCTGTGATCCTGTGTCAATGTTGAGAATACATGTTGATGGATATGATGATGTTATTTTGTATTTTTATAGGTTATAAATAGGAATTGTATTTCCGTTTAGCCCAGTTTTAGAGGTGAATCTGTTCATTTTCTCCTAGAACTTTAAGTTATTAATTTGGCTAAGGTTTCTATTTTCTATAATGACGAAAGTTTCTGAGGATAAAAAAACTCGTTCGGTCATAATTAGTATCAGAGAAATGAGATGCCTTAGGAATTGATCGATCGAAAAGCAGAAGCATAGGCCTGGATTTCTGTAGGGATAGGTCGAGGTAGCTAAGGCAACTAGGATGTTTAGGAAGTTGATCCTTAGGCTAGGTTTGAATTTCATTAAACTACTGATAACCCTTTTTGCTTAACATGATTTCTTATGGTTTATAATGTTATGTTTATTCTTGGATTATATGATTTAAGATGGCCAATAGAAGAAATCAAAGGAATAACTATGGTGGTGCTAGTACTCCCCATGATCAGAAGGCAGTATATGTGGATTTACTAGAGAGAATGACTAATGTGGTGAAATCTGTAAAGCAGAGACGTATGACTCTGGTCCCTGCACTTGAGCCAACTCTAGCATATCCAACTTCGACAACTTATGACAGATTTACAGTGGAGTGAGCACTGGAATTCTTGGGTAAGCTTGATCTAGTGGAAGTGGATGTGTGGCTTAAAATGATGAAGAATATATTTGTTGTGATTCGGTATACTGATCAGAAGAAAGCCACCTTCACAGTACATAAGCTGAAAGGTGAAGCTGATAATTGGTGGAGCATAAAGAAGAGGGCATTAGGAGTGCCGGATGATGCTATCAATTAGGAGATGTTCAAAGATGCATTTATGGAAAAATATTTTTTGTCCATCCTCCAAGATCAAAAGGAGCAGGAATTCATGAGGTTGAGACAGGGGAATATGACGGTGATAGAGTATGACGCTAAATTTGCTGAGTTGTCCCATTTCATACCTTTTTATGTGGAGAATGAGTTAAGGAAAGCAAAGAAGTTTCAACAAGGGCTGTGGGACGATATTAGGAAGTCACTATCGATCCTGAAGCTCCAGACTTATGCTGATATTCTGGACAGGGTGGTGATTTATGATAAGGAAGTGGAGATGGAGAGGTTTTATGCAAAGAGGATGGCTAGCCAGGTGGGTTTTAGTGTTGGATCGAATGTGGGATCTTCTGGACCATCCAGAAAGGCAAGGATAACTGATAAAGGGAAGAGCATTATTCCAGCTCAGTCAGTGACTGGCTCTAAAGCATCTGCCGCTGATTATGCTTTTTATGGGAGGAAGCATCCGGGGCAAGCATGTCACAAGGTATCGGGAGGGTGCTTTAGATGTGGACAACAAGGCCACATAGTGAAAGACTTCCCATTACCTCTGAGGCTAGAAGGAAAGAAGCCTGTTGTCATAGCTAAGGCCTTCGTAGTGACTGTCCAGGACCCGGAGGCATCTCCGAATGTTATGGAAGGTATTCTCTCTATTCGTGAGGTTCCTACTTCTATATTATTTGATTCGGGGTCTACCCACTCCTTTATTTCTCCACGGTTTACATGCTGTATTATATCTGCCCATTGTGTTTTGGATTATGCATTATTTGTGTCAACTCCCTCTAGATCTTCTATGATTGCTGATGTTGTGTATCCTAGATGTATGATTAAGGTGAATGGGAAATGTTTGCTTGTGGATTTGGTGTTGTTGAACATGGGTGATTTTAATGTAATTCTAGGGATGGACTGGCTGGCTAAATATCATGCCAGTGTTGATTATTTTCCGAACAGGGTTTATTTTGATATTTTTGGAATGAAACCCTTTTTCTTACAAGGCATTAGGAAGAAGAAGGTGCCTGTATTAATCTTTCCTTTGCATGCCAAATATTTGATAAAAAGTGGGTGTAAAGCTTACCTATCATATGCCTGTACCACTAGGAGTCATAGTGTACCGGCTAATGATATCCTTGTTGTATGTCATTTTAAAGATGAATCTCTGGAGGAATTGCTTGGATTACCTCCACACCCGGAAATTGAGTTTCAGATTGCAGTCATTCCTGGAGTTAGCCCATTTTCTAAGACCCTTTATTGTATGGCCCAGGCCAAAATGAAGAAACTGAAGTTGCAATTACAGGAACTGATAGATAAGGGCTTTATTAGACCGAGTGTATCTCCTTAGGGAGCACTGATGTTGTTTGTAAGGAAGAAAGAGGGGTCTTCACAGCTGTGTGTTGATTACTGTGAATTGAACAAAATCACGGTTAAAAATAAGTAACTGTTGCCGTGTACCAATGATTTATTTGATCAATTGTAAGGATCTCGAGTGTTTTTGAAGATTAATTTGAGGTCTGATTATTGTCAATTGAGGATCAAATCAGAAGATGTGGCTAAGACTACTTTTCCGATGCATTATGGTCACTATGAGTTCCTTATTATGCTTTTTGGCATTACGAATGCCCCTGTTGCTTTTATGGATTTGATAAATAGGGTATTCAGGCTGTATCTGGATAAATTCATTGTGGTGTTTATTGGTGATATCCTAGTATATTCAAAGGATCATGAGGAGCACGAGACTCACTTGAGAATGGTACTTCAAGTGCTCTACGAGGAGAAATTGTATGCTAAACTGAGTAAGTGTGAGTTATGGATGGAGAAGGTGATGTTTCTGTGGCATGTAATTTCTGGTGGCAGTATTTCTGTGGATCAAAAGAAGGGGGAGGCAGTTACAAATTGGAGTAGGCCAACTTCTGTGATTGAGCTTAGGAGCTGTCTAGACATGGCAAGCTATTACAAGCATTTTGTAGAGAATTTCTCATAGATTGCTATGCCTCTGACTCAGCTACTAAAAAAGGAGGCTAAATTTGAATACGAATATGATCTGAGTTTTTAGGAGTTAAAAGGTCATTTGACAACCGCCCCGGTGTTGATTATTCCAGGAGGTTTTGAGGTATGTTGTGACGCCTATAAGGTAGGTTGGGGTTGTATACTGATGCAGCATGGTAAAGTTGTAACTTATGGATCTAGACAATTGAAAATGCACGAAAGAAACTACCCGACTAATGATCTGGAGCAAGCCGTTGTTGTGTTTTCTTTGAAACTATAGAGATATTACTTGTATGGTAAATAGTTCCTTATGTATTCTGATCATAAAAGCTTGAAGTACCTTTTTTCATAGAAGGAACTTAATATGAGGCAAAAGAGGTGGCTTGACTTTTTGAAAGGCTATAACTGTGAAATACAGTATAAGCCAAGGAAGGCTAATGTAGTTGCAGATGCATTGAGCTGTCAATCGGGTTATGCGGCTATGTTGCAAGTTAAGCAGATGAAAATGTTAGATTATCTGAAATAGTGTGATATCCAATGTTATGCTCGGCGTTATAGGATGCTCCTATCTTATCTTCAAATCCAACCGGAGGTAATTAATGAGGTAAAGGAGAAACAAGTTAATGATCCATTCCTTGTGGATATTATAAGTGATCTGAATAAGGATTCTTGAGCTGATTTTAATATCCGGACTGATGGAGCATTGAGGTTTAGAGACTGATTATGTATACCGAATGATAGTGAACTGAAGGAAAATATCTTGAAAGAGGCTCACTAGTCTTGGTATGCCATCCACCCTAGGACAAATAAAAAGTATCACGATCTAAAGAAAACTTTTTGGTGCAGGAATATGAAGAAGGATATCATGGCTTATGTGGAGAAATGTCTTGTATGTCAGCAACTAAAGCTGAAAGGAGGAAGCCTTCTGAATTATTACAGTCGATACCGATCTCAAGCTGGAAATGAGAGAATGTCATTATGGATCTTGTATCTGGTTTGCTGAGGACTCCAAGGAATCATGATGCCATTTGGGTTATAGTTGATTGGCTGATAAAATCAACTCATTTCTTGGCAATCAGGATGACATATTCCTGTGATAGACTAACCCAATTATATGTGAATAAAATTGTGACATTTCATGGAATACCTACCTCTATTGTGTCTGACAGGGATCCCGTTTTGTCTTAAGGTTTTGGGAGAGTTTTCATAAGGAGCTGGGGATGGAGTTGAAGTTCAGTACTGCATATCACCCCCAAACTGATGGCCAATCGGAGCGTACCATTCAGATTCTTGATGATATGTTGAGGGCCTCGGTGTTGGAAATGAAACGGACTTGGGACAGTTATCTAGCACTGGCTAAATTTACTTATAATAATAGTTATTAGGCAAGTATCAACATGGCACCTTTTAAGGCTCTGTATGGGAGGAAATGCAAATCGCCAATTTATTGGGAAGAGACTGGAGATAAGAGAATTTTGGGTCCTGAAAATGTAAAGGAGACGGCAAAGAAAATTAAACTGATTCATGATAATCTGAAAGTTGCTCAAAGCAAACAGAAAATTTATGCGGACAAGAGGAGGAAAGAATTGAGCTTTGAGGTAGGAGATTTTATTTTTTAAAAGTTTCACCGTCCAGGGGGACGTTTAGGTTTGGAGTAAAAGGAAAACTAAAACTACAGTTCATAGGTCCATTTGAAATTCTGGAGAGGATCGGGGAGGTGGCTTACTGGTTGGCGCAACCACCTAGTATAGCAGATGTACACGATGTATTTCATATATTGATGCTTCGAAATTATGTCCACAATCCTACACACGTGATTGAGTACAGGCCCTTGGCTATCGATAAGGATTTATTGAATGTCGATGAGCCGATACAGATTCTAAATCGAATTGATCAGAGGTTGAGCACTAAAACCATTCCCCTGGTAAAAGTACTCTGAAGGAATCATTTACTAGAGGAGGCCGCATGGGAGCTCGAAGAGGAAATATGAAGTGAATAACCCCACTTGTTTTCTTGAGGTATGTAGCTCTATTTAATTTTGAGGATAAAATTTCTTTAAGTGGGGAAGAATATGAGATCCTGATCCCGAAACATGATAATTATGGATTAATTATATGAATGAAAATCATGTTTAGGTTTAAGAATGTGGGAAAATTTGATATTGAAGCAAAATGAGGCAAAATGGGCCAAGGGAGCACAGGGTGCTCGAATATCGCTCGAGCGCCCCTCGAGTGCAAAAAAGCAAAAGTTGTGCTCGAGGGTGTGCCCGAGGCAAGGCTGGAGTGACCGCCGTCTACGAGCAGTGCACTCGAGCACATTTTTAGGCAAGTAACAGCTCGAGCACTGCTCGACCAGCGCTCGACGGTGCTCACGTGGACCTGCACGTGATCTCTTTTCCTCGTGTTTTAAAGTGAGATTTTTTGGGGTTTCATTCAATAGAACCATGATAGCCACAATAGGGAGAAGAGGAAGGAAGAGGGAGAAAGAGAAGGAAGGAGGGGAAATCCACCGTTCTGATCTGATCCGGGTAAAAATAACTATAGATCGAGCTTAGTGAAGTATACCTCGGACATTATTTTCCATTTTTACAGCTTTTTTATATCTCAAAAATTGTATTTATGCTTTAAATCTGTGGTTTTGCATGTTTATTGTAAATAATACCTATTTTTCCTAATTAATCGGACATATTTCATACATACTTGTATATACTGCTATATATGCCTCTGATTTTATGAAAATACATGTGTTTGGTATTCGTTTATCATCCAAAAATTTTGGCGAAGCCGAAGGTACGAAAATTGAAGATTTGATACTTTATTTTCTGTAATTTTTGATATGAAAAAGTTATTCTATAACGTGATAATGTCACTAATGTGAATTATGTCTGAAAAATTCACATGGATTTGTACTATTAAATTTTTGAGGATTTCTGAAGCGAAATTGAAGGATTTTAAATTGTTACTGTATATTCTGAAACAAATGTAAAAGATTTTATACTATTTCTATATATTTTGAAGCAAAACTTAAGGATTATAAACCATTACTGTATATTCTGAAGCTAATTGGAGAATTATTGTGAAACTTTGACTGACTTCTAAAACTAAAAAGGTTTTCAATTAAGAAATAAGAAGGAAAAAATATTTCTGATGCTGTTAATTAGGACCCAGGAATGATATATAGTCAGGTTAGGTTCTCCGACATGCCTTAAAATATTATGGCGGTAATCAAAGATAACTCTGTCCATTGAGTTATATATGGTCCACCCTTCCTCAGGGTGTTAACCTAGATGGTAGTTATTGTTACTGGCCAATTTTATTATGTTAAATCCCGCGAGAAGGGATCTCCCACGAGAATGGACAACTGTTTCTGGCCTTCGATTGTGTAGAGTGAATACAATCTATTCTTGATTATTCACTCTCTCTGCTAGTAGGGTCTACTGGTTGGGTCCTTCACTAATAGAAAAGGAATTTTCTGTAATTTATAGAGTTGAAACCGATCTCTTCTTTCTGAAGAATGATTGCACTGATTTCTGATTTCCAAAGCTTAATTATTATCAAATTATGCTTTCTCTTTTTTCCATGCACTGTTCTGCCCCTGAATAATTCCATGCTATAGTTTCTATGAATCACTGCTTTTTAGCATTTATGCTTTAATATATAACTGTATCCGTTTTACTACATCCTATTTTGCATGAAAGTTTTATTGCATGTTTACATATACCTTGCTGGGTTTCGGCTCACTTTTTACTGTTTCCCCCCTCTAGATGAGACGGTAGAGCTAGTATCATAGGAGATGGAATAGTTAAAGTCCCGCCTAAAGACTTTTGGAGACCTAAAGTGTTTTTGAGACCTTTAAAAGAGACAGTTAAATTGTGAAGACCTAATTTTTGAAATATAGATTTGTATATGGATATTGTGCATATGGACTCTTGTATATAGAATGTATGTGATGCATGTGATAAAATAGAAATTATGCTTCCGCAAGTTTATAATTCTGCTTCTGCTATATGTTTTCTGGATTCTGTATAGGTCTTAGATGACATCTTAATTCTGAACTGTTAGTATAGTGAATAGAAAATGTAAAATGTAAGCCATAGGGAATTATACGGCGTCAATGATCCTGTGTCAGTGTTGAGAATACATATTGATAGATATGATGATGTTATGCTATATGTTTACAAGTTATAAACAGGAATTGTATTTCCGTTAATCACAGTTTTAGGGGAGACTCTGATATTTTAGGGTAAACTAAAATCAGAAAAAATAAAAATAAACAGTTAGGGTACTGCTAGCAGCCGTACCCTAACCCTACCACGTGCAACTCTGTCCTCACCGCAGGTCTCCAATGCTGCTACTGCTAGAGCTACGTCGTGCCAGTCAGCCACCTCTGCAAGCAGCCGTCGCTAGCCACTATCGAACCCCAGTACCACCTTCTTCCCAACTAACGCTTCTCCGTGCCACTGCAAATGAAACCCTA
>JAODPA010015203.1:0-13305 GCA_025585075.1 Nepenthes mirabilis
TAAATAGATAAGATATTATTTTATCAAAAGTTTTTAAAGCTAAAAGGTATACATGACATATATAATACACATTTGATGGGAACGCCAGCAGTAGGTTGGCCCATAGGAGAAAACGGCCCAAATCTATCAGCGGCCCATTTCTATCTCGACGGTCAACGCTACCGTTAACCGGCAGAGTGGTAAGTGGGCTAGGAGTGGCCCAAGATCAACGAAGGCCCATCTAAGTTCAAAACGGTCAACGATACCGTTGACCGGAGAAGTGGCAAGTGGGCTAACAACGACCCAGGATGAACGCGGCCCACGCCTAAAGTGACCCACGCGTCCGACCTCAAGTCACAACGGTCATCTACCATAATTTCTCGCATCTCCAAGAATGCAATCTTCATTGCAACAGTAACCTCCACAATCAAAGCATATCTTGGAGGAAGGCGCCAAGATCCACGCACAATTTGCAAGAAACCCTAACGGTTACCATGTGTAGAAAGAACGAGATCAACCTCCTTGACCATTATAGCCAGAAATGGCGCTCACACCTGTGCAGGAAAGGAAACGATCCCCCACAGAAGGCGGACATCCAGCCTCACTGTATAAGGAAGGTAGCCAAGGGGCCATGACTATAAAAGGCCATAGGAACTCCCTCCAAAGACACCATTTTCTCTTGCCCACAAAAGCCCTCGAGCAAACTCTAGCTCTGAGAAGCTCTCTAACTCTCTCGAGCATCTTAACTCTTTCTCTGCTACTAATTCCCTCCGAACTCAATATTTAGATAAACTACTTATCACGAGTAACAACAACAAAGCCACTCTCCCTATGAGTGCGCTTCCAGTTACATCCATAAACACACTCCCTATATTTATTTTTGCATTCTCTGCATCCACATTTCATCTACAGAAGGTTGATGACTGATTTGAGTATCAGAGTATTTTTGATGGGATCAAATATTACCGTCAACTGACCTCTTGTTTGAAGTTGTAATGTGTAGGATTCGAGATTCAAGGGATGGAATCGAAATTCGATAGATAATTCGACTCGAATCTGTTTAAAATTTAGATCCAGGATGCATTATTGGCGCTATCTGTAGAAATACTAACTAAAAGTCAACCACTTTTGTCCTTAAAACCAACTTCATCAAGCAAAATGGTAAACATCGGGGCTCAAACTAGTGCTCCTGCTAGAGATGCTGCCTCCCTTGACCATACCACTTAGCTGGTAATCTGGTTGGAGGGCAGCCAGCATCGTTTTTTCTTAACCTGGCGGAATAGATGAACAACATATCCAAAATATTCCAGATGCTCTGCACCCACCAGGGTAAGAAGAAGTAGGGGACTCCGCCCTCCTCAATTCATGTTCCGCCTCTAGGCGAGGACACCAGAGGAAGAAGAAGCCGACCAAGAAGGCTATGAGGCCGGGCAACTCTCATGCTCCGGTGGCTTCCAATGCCCAGAGCCATCGAAGGCTTGAAGGGTGCTTGGGCAATGGGACTTCAGATGAGAGCCCCGAGAAAAGAAATCCCTGATATTCTCAGGATGAGCCATGGCCTCAGACTCAGGAGGGAGCCTCCTGGATCATCCGATCAATAATGGTAGTAGCAGGCCAACTACGCGCCACACAATAGAAAAATAGAGTTGAGGATATATCTCAACTCCAAGAGATCTGTAAATACTCTCGAGCTAAGGCGAAAGTCGAGAAGGTCAAAAATCACGTGTTCAAAGACGACAACGAGCACACCGTCTATCTGAAGAGATCTCCCTTCACTGCTAAGACATTAAATCAACCATTGTCGGCCAAGTTTAAGATACCAGTACAAGATTCTTATGATAGGAGCACTGATCTCATGGACCACCTAAATCACGTCCGCATCCATCTGATTTTCCAAGGCTTAGAAGATGTGACAATGTGCCAATATTTTTTCCTCACCTTTAAAGGGGATGACCAGATCTGATTCCATCGGCTCCCATCGAACTTGATCTGGAGTTTTCGGGAACTCATCGAACTCTTCTTGGCCCAGTACGCTTCTAGTCACCAGGAGGAGAAACAACCTTGGCACCTTTCCTATGTCAAGAAAAAATAGGGAGAGAACCCAAGGAAATTTCTAGAGCGGTTCACGCCAGAAGTTAGAAGAATCCCAAAGCTCACTGAAGAAATGAAGTTTGGCAGCTTTATTTCTGCATTGGCGCATGGCAACTTCTTCAAGCACCTGGCCCACAAGAACCCGCAGACCTTCCGAAAAGTAGAGATGATCATCAAAGCATATGTGGCCACCGAAAAAGCCAACGAGATGAAGCATCCAGAGAGGACCGACCAGCCTCGCTCTTTCCTGACCGAGGGAATGAGAAAGAACGGTGGTAGCGACAATCACCGCCAAAAGCAGCACAGGGCCGGAGGAATGGACCGTAAGGAGTACAAGCTGGTCAACCTAACTCTTCTGAATGACACACGGGCCAACTCCTCATACAGATTCGTGGGGAGAAATTCCTTAAGGAGCCAAAGCCACTAAAGAATATGGAGGGAGAAAATCCAGCAAAATTCTATAATTTTTATCGATCTTTGGGAACTCCACGGAGGAATACAAGACGCTTTAGTGGGAGATTGGGGAGCTTATCCGGAGGAGCCATCTCACTAGATTCATCAGGAACCCTGGACAGAGTTTCGGCACCTCCAGGGGAGAAAGGTCACATCCGTCCCAACCGCTAAACCAAATCGCGACTGGAGTGGTCAACATGATAACGACCCGACCTCCCAAGACCCAGGCAGATCATAATGAGTGATAAGTTGGACGCAATAAGTAGAGAGTGGAGGAAAATATCATTGGCTTTAGTGATAGTGACCTGGCTCATGTAATCTCCCCACATTTTGATCCCCTTGTTGTACCCACGCTCGTTTCAGATGGGATTATGGACAACCAGCTGAAACAAATTTTCATTAATAATGAAAACTTCAAAGATTTGCTTTATCTCGATACATTCTTTAAACTTAGACTTAAGAAAAATCAGCTAAAACATATCGAAGGGCCACTTTATGGCCTAAACAACAAACTCGTGGCTGTTCAATGGACAATATAGTTGAAGGTTACCCTAAGTAAGTACCCCAGAATGGCGAGTCACACACTCACCTTTCTAGTTATTGACCTGCTTTCCATATACGACATTATCCTAGACCGGTCGTGCCCAGCAGCGTTGGGAGCCATCACCTCAATATCGCACTTAAAAATAAAATTTCCAACAGGATGCGGTATCAGTGAAGTGCCAGGTGACCAAATAATTTGGCGGACATGTTACATGTCACAAATTACCCTAAGCGGCAGCGGAAGACCTGTAGGAGAACTGGACCAATGAGACGAAGTGACCTTGCAGTAGGCGCAATCCATCGAGAACACCGACCAAGTACCATTGAATCGAGAGGACCCGAACATGTGTGTACAGATTGGGGGATCACTCGTCGGACCCCTGTGTGATGAGCTGATAGCGTTCTTGAGACAGAACGCTAATATCTTCACGTGGATACCCGCTAACATGCCTGGGATTTTGACCAGAGTAATGGTCCACAGGTTGGGTATCGATTCTGATCATAAGCCCATCAGATAGAAGCGAAAGAACCACTACGTGGAGAAACTCATAGCCATACGGGAAGAGGTGAAGAAGTTACTAGATGCCAACTTTATCAGAGAAGTTCAGTACCCAGATTGGCTCTCCAATGTCGTCCTGTTAAGAAAAACAACTGGAAATGGCAGATGTGCATCAATTTTATCGACGTTAACAAAGCTTGCCCAAAGACTCGATTTATTGGTAGACTCGATTTCTGGACACAAGCTGCTGAGTTTTATGGATGCGTACTCGGGATACAACAAGATCCGGATGAGCCCAGAAGACGAGGAGTACACCTCATTCATGATCGATCAAAACACTTACTGCTATAAGGTCATATCTTTCGATTTAAAGAACGTAGGCGCAACTTATCAAAGGCTTGTGAACAAGATATTCAAAAAGAAGACTAGTCATAATATAGAGGTGTATGTCGATGACATGCTTGTCAATAACAAGACCACCAGCGACCATATTCGCAATCTGGATGAATCCTTAGAGGCACTCCGTGCGTACCAGATGAAATTAAATCCATCAAAGTGCACCTTCGAAGTGTCCTCAAGGAAGTTCCTGGGTTTTATCGTCTCTCAACGAAGGATTGAAGCGAATCCAGAGAAGATTAAGGCCCTTACGGACATGTCTCCGTCACAGAGTGTTAAGGATATCCAAAGACTAACCAGAAGACAGGCAGTGCTATCCCGCCTTTTGGCAAAGGCAGGGGACAGATATCAACCTTTTTTCAAGGCTCTGAGAGGGATGAAAGCGAACGATTTTCAATGGACTGTAGAGTGCCAAGCTGCTTTCGATAAGTTGCAGCAATACCTGGCCAATCCACCGCTGCTGACGTCACCCAGAGATGAAGAAGAGCTATACTTCTACTTGGCAGTATCAGAGATGACTCTTAACTCAGTTCTCATACGCTAGGATTCCAATGCTCAGCGGCTAGTCTACTATGTGAGAAAAACGTTGACCGACACAGAGACACGCTACCCATGTGATGAGAAACTTGCTCTGGCACTCGTCTTCTTTGCCTAAAAACTGAGACCATATTTCCAGGATATCGGGTGGTCGTTCTGATCGACCAATTACTGAATGGCATCCTTCAAAAACCTGATGTTTTTGGACGGCTAGTTAAGTGGGCCATCGAGTTAAGAGAGTTCGAAATCGAATTTTGGCCTAGGCTAGCTATCAAGGAGCAGGCCCTGGCCAACTTCATCGTCGAGACCATAACCCTAATCATCGATTAGCACCCCACTGAGGATGCAGATCACCACCTAAAAGAGCTAGAATGGGTCCTCAATGTGAACAGTTCAGCTACCAACTCAAGCAGCAGTGCCGGAGTGGTCCTAAGGATCCCAAACGGGTTTGAGGTGAAGTATTCCTTTAAACTCGATTTTTCGGTTACCAATAACGTTACCGAGTACGAAGCTATGTTAGCCGGATTACGACTATCCAAAGAGTGCTTAACTAAGCAGCTAACCGTTTACAGCGACTTAGAGCTAGTCATTAACCAAATTAACGGGAGTTTCGATGCGTACAACTCTCTCTTGGCTAGATACTTGGCTAAGGCGAAGGACTCTATCCGAATATTTGACAAGTTGAACCTGCTCCACGTCCTAATAACTAAGAACTGGAAGGCCGACCAACTTGCTAGTGTGGCAGCGGTTGAAAGTCTAGAACGGTACTTGAGGAATATGAGAGAAGTTTTGAGCACTCCCAGCATAGAGGAATAGGAAGCGATGCAAGTCTCCAACGTTAAAAACTGGATGACACAGTATTAGAGATATCTAGAGGATGGAATACTGCCAGATTATGCGGATAAAGTGAAGTGGATCAAAAAGATGACAGGCTGATATACAATAGTCGATGGACGGCTATATCACCATGGGTATTCGACTCCGTACCTCCAGTGTATTACTTCTAAGGAGGCTGACTATGCCTTGAGCGAAGTCAACCTCAGGATATGTGGCTCACATATTGGCGGCAAAAACCTTACGTTCAAAGTCATGCGCCAAGGATATTATTGGCCAACAATAAGGAAGGACGCCTTGGAGTTCGTGAAGAAGTGCGAAAATTGTCAACTCCACGGCAACCTTCACCACTAGCCGCCCGCGGAGCTGAGATCTCTCAAAGCTCCTTGGACTTTCACGCAATGGGGACTCGACATTCTCCGCCCATTTTCCATCACGACTGGGCAAAGGAAGTTTATCATCGCAAGTATAGATTACTTCACCAAATAGGTTCAAACTGCCCCGCTAGCTAAAATCACCAAGTGCAATGCCCTGAAATTTGTCTACCAGAGCATCGTGAGCAGATTTGATGTTCCTGAGGTCATCGTGACGGACAACGGAATCTAATTCTCGGGGAAGCTCTTTACCAAATATTGCACTAGTTTAGACATCAAATTGGTCCACACTTTGGTAACTTACCCCCAGGAAAACTGACAGGTGAAAGTCACCAACCGTATGCTACTCCACGGTCTGAAGATTAAGTTGGAGGATGCAGGGGCTCCTGGGTCGACGAGCTACCCCCATCCTTTAGTCATACCGAATGACTCCTAAGGAACAAACTCGCGAGATACCCTTTAACCTCTGCTACGAGATTAAGGTAGTAATATCGATCGAGATCGGGCTCTCAAGTCTTCGGGTCGAAGCCTTCGACCCATTGGGCAACTCCCAAAAGATCAGGAAATACCTAGATCTGTTGGAAGAAGCCCATGACAAGGCCTAGATGCGCATAGCCACCTACTAGCAACGAATTGCTTATTATTACAACAAGAAAGTAAAAGCGTGGCAATTCGAAGTTGGAGACCTGGTCTTACAGAGTGCAGAAGTTATGGACAAGACAGCTAACTGGACTAAGCTTTCTCCGAATTGGAAAGTCTCATTCCTTGTCTTAGTCGTTCTGTAGAACGAAGCATGCAAACTCTAAACCCAGAACTGCAAGTTGGTCCCGCAAATGTAGAACGTGGTCCACCTGAAGTGATACAACCAGTGAAGGCCCACGTAGGTCATCTGTATGATGTGGAACATCTTTGTAACATTCATGATGATTAATAAAGGCTATTCTTTTTCATTTTCATTATTCCACGCTTCTCTTTTCTTTATTTTTCTTTTTTTATATGAATAGTTGCTTGCTGGTTGTATAAAATAAACGACCTAAACTGCTCCTAAGTTGGGCGAATTTTCACCCATTCGTAATTAAATATTAGTCATCCAAGCAGCCCGTAAGCGTCAAATTAAGCCTTAGTCATCCAGGCGGCCCGTAAGCGGTTGAATAAAACACTTGTCATCTAGGTGGCTCGTTAACGGTTGAATAAAACCTTGATCATCTAAGTGGCCCATTCACGGTCTAATGCTAAACCTTAGGGGACTTCAACGACAAGCGTGACAACCTCCTTCAGTAGGAGATAGTACATTAGTCTACAACAGTCGATAAATTAGGAGCAGAGTACTCCGTCCAAAAGTTGGCCGCCCAGAATCATACATGGGTAGCGCCACCCAAACCTCAATTCGCGCTTGAGTATAAAAAGCAGTTGGGTATGACATCAGGATTCACCTTGATATCTCCTCAAGGACTTAGGTCCGCTTGAGAGCATAACACTTGTCTCCAATGTTACGAGATGACTAGCCATCCCATATAAAGTCCATAAAGCTGGCCGGCCATTGCAAAGTGCAAACAACCAAAAAGAAAATCGGATAAAATGATGGAGTACAACACATCTATAAAATAGTTATTTTATTGATGATAAATTTACAATTACAACAAAAAACAAAATTATAAAAATAACAGCTAGGGAGCAAAGTTCCAGAGAACACGGGAGAGGCCCTTGTGTGCCCCGAGAATAGTCCATGAGGTTCTCACGCCGCCTAGCGCTATGGTTCGTGGGATCATGGACGTCAATGGGAAAATTAGGATCCGCTAGCTGAATAATGTGGCAACAAACGTTGATGCCTTCCCAGAGCTGTGCCCATAGGGCTTGAGTAACCTCTTGTGGACACAGGCGGGTGGATAGCTCGTTCTCTAACGACGCTATCATTCCCTGGAGCTCACCTGCGAACCCCTCCGCCCAGGCAGCCTCCTCTTCCAGTCTTACGGATTTTGCTCTCAGCTCAGACAACTCAAATTGAAGAGCAGCTTTTTCCTCCTGGTGCTTTTGGACTTGGGCTCTCAGCAAGCCCATCTCTTCCTCTAGCTCGAAAATCTCTTCTTCCTGGTCTTCGATCATTGCGTCCCGTTGGTGTAGTCCCGTTGGCCAGTCCCTTGCTCACAACTCCCAATATCTTGTCTTCCGATAAGAAGTCAAAGAAGTTAGGCAATAACGGCAAATGAAGAAGAAAAGGAGAGCTTCAAAAAATTATCAAGAATACTCTTCGTTGCCTCCTTGCTGATTGGCCCCGCAACCCTGGGCCTGGCGGCGAAGGACCTGGAGCGACAATCTCCTGTGCCAGCTCCGCGTTGATGTCAACTGCCTCAAAAAACTCTCCGGTGGCTGGCTCTCCTATCGCTGCAAACGGCTCCACGGCTTATTCCTTTGGCTCAGCTTGCAACTCAGCAACTGGCTCCAAACTGGTAGCTCCAGGCAATGGCTCCACTAGCACGGCTTGCGCCACCAAGTCCTCCGACTACAATAGCACAACGACAGCGCCTCTTGTGACAGCTTGCACGATGGCCTCAAAATCCTCCACAGAAGCCTCTACTCCGGAGCGCACTCCTCTGGTACAGGGAGACGAAATCCACTTCTCAGATGAGCCTCATACACAGCAATGTACCCCGCAGGAGGAAAGCAGGCCTTATCCTACTCCATGGGCATCGTGAATATAATCTGCAACGGGATGTTAAGCTCAATGTACAACTCTCTCACCTCACCATTAGAAATTATTAAGGCCATTTCTAAAATGGAGGGAGTCATGAAAGCAGGAGCAAGAAGAGAGATAAAAACTTAGAATATTTGAGAAGGAAAGGGTGGGAGGTTTGAATCGGCGAACGGTTTTTATAAAATCACGCAACCGTTGGAATAAGACAGCACATAGAAAAGGTGTATCCATCATTATGGACACGTGTTATTTTTGGAGAGAGCACAATCGAATCAAACCTTCTTGTGAATTTACTGCATGATGACACGTGGCAAACTTTTCAGTCCGGCGGCATAATAACATGTTGATTCAGTTCACACCACTTCTTCGGATTCTGACGAGGCGGTCAATGAATCCGTTCAACTCTCCTTCCGGCTCAATTGTTTGGATTCTTACCAAGATGATCAACGAATCCGGTCAACCCTTCTTCCGGCTCAGTTCTCCGGTTCTGGATGCTACGGTCAATGAAATTGGTCAACGCTCTCCTTTCGGCTTAGTTCTCTGGATTCTGATTAAGGTAGTCAACGAATCCGGCTAACGTTTCTCCAACTTTGTTCTCCGGATCTTGACGTTACAGTCAATAGTCACAAGCAACGCAATCAACAAACCAAGAACCACTGCTAATTTCCTCATCAGACTATCTCATCAAGCTGCACAGCTAGACGCGTCCCATCGTAAACATGTTGGAGGCCGGAATCCAGATCACCAGTATGGGGGGCTAGTGATGAGGATGCCAGTAATAGGCTAGCCCACATGAAAAAACGGCCCAAATCTAGCAACGACTTATTTCTATCTGAATGGTCAACACTATCGTTGACCGGCGAAGTAGCAAGTGGGCCAGCAGTGACTCAAGATCAACAAAAACCCATCTAAGCCCAGGATAGTCAACGATACCGTTGATCGGAGAGGTGGCAAATGGGTTGACAACGGCCTAAGATGAATGCAGCCCATGCCTAAAGTGGCCCAGGTGTCCATCCTTAAGTAGCAACGGTCGTCTGTCCTAATTTCTCGCATCTCCAAGAAGCAATTTTCACTGTAACGGCAACCTTCAGAATCAAAGCACATCCTGGGAGGAAGGCGCCAGGATCCACGCACAATTTGTAGGAAATTCTAACGGTTATCATGCGCTGAATGAAGGAGATCCACCTCATTGACCATTACAGCCAAAAATGGCACTCATGCCTGTGCAGCAAAGGTCACAATCCCCCATAGAAGGCGGGCATCCAGCCTTATTGCATAAAGAAGGCAGCCAAGGGCCATGGCTATAAAAACCCATGAAAACTCCCTCTAAAAGCAGTGCTTTCTCTTGCCCACAAAAGCCCTCGAGCAAACTCTCTCTCTCTCTGCTATTAGTTCCCTGCGAATTCAATACATAGAGAAACTGCTCCTCACGAGTAACAATAACAAAGCCACTCTCCATACGAGTGCGCTCCCATCTACATCCATAAATACACTCCCTGCATTCATTTCTGTATTCTCTGCATCCACCTTCTATCCGCAAAAGGCCAATAACTGATTTGAGCGTCGAAATATTTTCGGTCGGATCAAATCTCACTATCACCTGATCTCTTATTTGAAGTTGTGGTGTGCAGGATCTGAGACTCAGTAGACGGAATTGAAATCTGACAGACAATTCAACCTGAATTTATTCGAAATTTGGATCCATGATGTATCAACATCTATCTATCTATATTAATATAAAAATATTAATATTAAGATTAATAATTAGGTAAGATGCTGTATCTCGTATAGTCTCTAAAGCTAAAATATATCCTTCAACACTAATATTGCAGAAACAGTTATCCCCAAAAGTCCAGAAATACATACCGAGCTGCATTCAGACATGATCATACACGCAATTATTATGATGGCAAACGGAGATCTGATTTGGAAGGAACTACTTAACAAAGCACTTAGAAATTCAGGAGAAGTTTGTGATAAATGTATATCTATAGTAGTTGAGAAATGCCTGTGCTTACACACACAAATCTCTGAACTTGTACGCGTTAATGGCGGCCTTTTTTTTCGTGGCGCCCATCGTCTGATGACTCGTCAGTTACAGACCTTGCTGGTCTCCCCAGTTGAGGAAGGAGTCATCATCCATAGCGACTGGACTCCGGCAGCCTTCATCGCTCTAGCATGGGTCCCTGTTATGCCCATCTTCTCCTCCCGCCTTCTTTTCTTCCATCCTCCGTCTTCTTCCCCCTCTTCTCTCTCTTTCCGGCCTTTCAGCAAAACCCCAAACAGTTTCAGACCTTCTCCTCCTCCTATCTTCCTATCTTTTTCGTCATCGTCGTCGTCATCATTATCACAGCCATCCAAAAGGATCCCATCTCCGGCGGGCCCACACGTTCCTCGCCGCATGATGCGGTTGATCTGATCGGGCCCCACGTTCAAGGAATCAGTCAAAAAGGCTATCAGCTCCTGGCACTGCCGTTTAGTCTGGACCAGCTCGGAGCTAAGAACTTGGTTGTCTCGCTTCAGTTTCTCGTTCTCGCCTGACAAGTCGGCGAACTGGGCCGCCGTGCAGATCGAGCCGGGGCTCTTGGACCCGGGCGATGACATGGAGGTGGATCCCATGTCGTCGCCGGAGTTGGCTGTGGATCGGTTGCCGGAGCTCGGTTTTTCGGGGAGTAGAGCCTGCGTCGGCACAGTCTTCCGGCGACGGATCTCGAAAAGGAGCTCTTTGTGTCCTCTCTTGAAGTTCTCGTTCGCGAATTCCCATTTGTCCGGCACAACTTTTCGGAAACCCTGAACGGAAAACGATCATTTGAAAGTCGTTTATCATCCATTAATCTCAACGACTACTGTGAACGTAGAAATTTACATGGCGTTCAGAGAAACGCATAATTCTGAGATTTATTACGATCACATACATCTAAATTTTGATTTTTTTTTCCCGATAATGAAAACGTGGACATGCCAAATGATCCTATGTTCATTTGAAATTATCATCAACAATATATATAAATCTCTCAATATATAGTGTTGTAATTTCTTATATAAAAGCATTATTAAGATCAGTAAATTGCCTCAACAGTATTACAGACTTATAAGTACGTAAATGTAAAAATTAACTACTAATATTTTTAAATTATATAATTAAGTAATCGAAAAAACAAAAATTTCGCTTTAAAATGACTGTTCTTTAGTCAGGAAGTGAGGATTGCGTCCTCANATAGCGGGCAAAATAAAATATGGAATGCAGTGATTGGAATTTCCTTGAGGGGAGGATATTGACTTCGTTATAACTAGAATATTTTCAAGATAATATTTGTTATAAAATAAAGAAATATTGAATTTGGTCACCATTCAACGATATATAATACACAATAAATGAATTAAAATTCTTAAAAAAAAATGATAGCGTTAATTATCATGAACTTATACTTTCGATAGACATCTTTGGAAAAGTCTGACAATTACAACCAGCGAAAATCAAAGTCAAACTTTCACATTTAGAAACGATTTGCATCAGCGTGCAAGACTCGTTCATCGATTCGTTAAAGAAAAGAAATATCAAATGTTTCTTTTTTTTTTTCCCCTGGAGGAAGGATATTGTTGGCATAATGTTTTGAACAAATTGTAACTCAAAATGGCAAGTTATAGATTTTCTAAAGTTTATTTTAATTAATTTGAGTTATTAGAATTATATATTATTATTTTTTCCTAAACTATGAGTTTAATAAGTAGTGAGTGAGATTGAGATGGCAATTCAAGAAAATCACGATCAATCAAGGAATGACTCTTCATATTTACGGACAAATAATTTTGTACTGGCGATTTATTTTTTTTAATTTTTCACTTTAGTTGTTGGTTAAGTATTGGTCAAGTATAAGAGTAATAACGAAGGTATGATATAGTATTTTTAATTTTTAATTTTTTATAATTTTATCGCTGCGGATCTTCGTCGCAGATCAAAGTTCGGATCAACCAGAATAAATAATTTAATTAAGAAAAACAAGTACGATTAAAGTATTTCAATCAGCACAAATAGGAAGATAAAATCGACTTACATAGGTGTTAAGCTGGCGAACGAAGCTTGAAAAGTTGTTGTGCTTGAAGTAATTGGGAAGCAAATCCGTAGCGAAATCGGCAGTTTTCCACACCACGAACGTCGTCCCGCTCTCGCTCCACGAGATCACTTCGTCCGTGCTCGGATCCTCCACCAATTGATACGTCTTCATCAGAAACGGCGCCGGAACTGACCTCTGTGCCATTCTCTCCCTCTCTTTCTCGCCAAACCTCCGCCGATATAACAAAAGAAACTAAAACTGTAACGGAAATACGTTTCTTGTTTCCTGAAATGTTAGAAATTAGGTTGATTGCCTGTTTGATTTTGGAAAACAGAGAAAATAAAAAATAAAAATAAAAAAAAGCGTTTCTAAAATTTAAACAGAGAGGTAAATTGGGGGAAGAATTTGATGTTCAGATGGCGGAACTGAAAAGCAGAAGAGCGGTTAAGAATTCCCATCCCCAGCAGTAAAATCCTGCAAGATAAGAGCCGGAATACATGTTTTCTTTGGGAGATTGTGGAAGGTCTCTTCCTTTTCTGATGATCTGAATCTGCCTTTGAATTTTCGTCCGCATCAATTGAAAATGGAGTTTCTCCCTGCGGCTCACGTACACGAGATGCTATATAACAAAAACAAAGACGGGAACACCCATGAAAGCGATACGCGTTCTAGAATGCTACAGAAGATACTTCTCCATTAACATTGTGACTTTTTCTTTATTTGTTATTTAATTTAATAACGATTTATTTATTTATTTCAATTTTTATTTTTAAAGAAATTCATTTATTCTCTCCCGTTTTGGTGAACTAACCACTTCAAAGTAATTAACGTGATTTTAATTGAATCATCGAT
>JAODPA010015204.1:0-38704 GCA_025585075.1 Nepenthes mirabilis
TACACATGCACGTTGCTAGTTAGTGGGATATGATTTCATTTGCTGGGCTTTATGCTCACCCTTGCTTTATGTTTTTCAGATGAGAATGCCTTGATGCCTGACGAGTCGGCGTAGACCCTAGAAGCTCGGTAGCTAGCTGTCTTGCGTGCTTGGATCGGGATTTGGACTTGGATTGGCTAGATGTATGCCAAGAATATTTTGGGTTTTGGTTTTTGTATCAAATCAAACCTGTATGGAGTTAACTTATGCTAGTAGATGATGGATGAAACATATATATTAGTCCGCTGTGTTTTATGGTTTATATGCTTCCGCAGGTTTTATCTTATGGTGATGTCGGGGATCCTAGTTGGCATCCTTCTTGGCCGGTGTCTTCTGATTTAAGTCGCCGGTGCCACCTTAGTTAGTTGTGGCATTTTTGGGTCCTGTGTGATTGTAGTTGGATTTTACTTGAAAATTATTTGTGGAATATTGTGCAGGGTTGTGTTTTACAGGTGTTTGTATTTTGGAAAGGTCCGATTTACAAACGGAACTCTGCCCAATTTTCTGTAGAATTTGTAATTATTATATTCTTATTTTGTCCCTGGATTATTGACGTAGGTTATTCAATAGGGAATAATCTGTTACGTCACAGATAGTGTTCACTCTACATAATTTAAGGCCAGAAACTGAACAGAAGTATCTCATCTCGCGGGAACAGTACGTTGTGCCACCTGAAGATAGGCCAGAAATAGAACTTTTCTCCTGACCGTAACGCCCCGAGGAAGGGCAGACCACATATAACTAGTTCTAAGGCATGCCGGAGAACCTAATCGGACTGTAATCCGTCTTGGGTCATAAATAACAGTATGAGAAATAATTTCCTTACTGAAAACCTTCTTTCATAATTAGAGTTTCATAATTTTCTTTTAGTTAATTTCAGAATGTTCGAAACATACGGTAATGGTCTGAAAACCCATCCGTTTTGCTTCAAAAATCCAAAGTGATTTATCAATAAAAGTCCGTATAAAATTTTCAGAGACTAATTAAATCAGGAGCTTTATTTTAGTATAGATTAACTTTTGTACAACAGACATTATGGGTAAAAATCATTAAAACCCATCATTTTCGTAGCTAGGGTTTGGCTGAAATTATCGGATGATAAACGGACACTTAACATGTGCATTTTTATGAAATCGATGTCAGATATTGCAGTATATACAAGTAAATGTTAAATATATCCGATTAATTTAGAGAAATAACTTTATTTATGCAGAACATAGAGAAACATGCTTTTAGAGTATAAATACAGTTGCAGAGATATTAAAACACTATAAAAATAGGAATTAGCGTCCAAAGTACACTTGCCTGAACCTGATCTACTGTTATTTTTACCCGGATAGGATCGAAACGAGTGATTTCTCCCCTTTTTTCTCTTCGTGCTTACTGTCGTACCTCAACTTTCCCTATTGCCAGAAGGAGCAGATTAACTTGAAGAGCTTCCAAATACGAATTCCTTTGAAATTGGACTTGCTGAAACTTTTAAATTGAACAATTGAATTTACACAAATACATATCACTTAATCGGTATTTAAACATGGAAATATTATACAAAATATCGTCTGAAATTCTTAGGTAAATAGTAGCCATGAACAGTATACGTGAATAGTATATATATACACAAATCGATTAATTCTCAAAATTTAAGACATCCAATAGGTAATTTATCGAACCCAAGCCATGGGTAACTATAATCCTAAGTCAATTTATACATTTAACTCCAAATAGAAGCTCAAACGGTGTTCGAACGTGGGTCAAGGACTTCGCGAACGAATTTCCTCCAAATTCCACAATTTCGGATACCTAATCGGTAAATCAACTTACCAAAGCTTTGTATAATCATAATCTATTCCCAAATAAATCAAAATCCCCAAAAATCAAACCCTGAAACCAACCGGGCGTAGGATAAGGGTTTCATGAACGGAATTTCACATAATTCCACCAAATCGGGTACCCAACCGATGAATTAACTTATGGGAGATATGGGTAATCATATTCTAGTGTTAATTCATGCAAAAGCCGCAAAAATCAAAGTCCACAATCCACCCGATCATGCATGAATAGTACACGCGCGTGGGTGAGGGTTTTGGATGCGGATAACGGTGTGGAAACAATGAATCGGATGATGCATTTCACATATATATATAATTAGACTATGGGCATCACAGTGATATACATAGGGTCGAGTATCAGGACAAAATACCAGAAGGGGATCGGACAAAAATTAACAGAAATGGAAGAAAAATGGTATAGATGTACTTGCCTCGACGTGCTCTATGATTTCTCTAACTAGCTCGAAGCTGGATTCGGACTGCACGGCCTTGATCTCCTCATTTCTCTCACTTGTTCGTCGCCCTCTCTCTCTCTAAAAGGGTTTGATTGCGTGGGAAAATGAAAATCGTGAAACAGCACGGAGCTTTAAAATGGCCTGGTGCTCGAGCGTGCGGCGAGCGCAGCCTTACTGCCCAGGCCAGCTGGAGTGCGCAGCGAGCACAGCCAAATCTAGATTCTATGCTCTCCATGGGCTCGAGCCCATGGAGGGCACGGGTCAGGCCCACAGCAAGCCTGCAGCAAGCTTATTTCACGTTTTTTCCATTCGGGATCCGTTTTGACCATTCTAACCCAATCTTTCACATCCTTGGACGTTATTTTTGATTATTTAACCTTAATAAGTCATGATTATGACAATTTAAAATCCAAAATATTGTCTACAAATTAACATTTCACAGCTTACAATTTCAGTTCCCAATTTATTAATTCCGGTTCTTTGATCTTTTCAATCCGTTCCTCCCGTACCTTTTGAACACAATTAATCTTTTTGAACTTATTTACTTCCCAATTATCACATTTCGGAACTCGAGCTATCATAGCCCCACCTTGCCTCGAGCGGTCCTCGGGTCGTCCCTTGTGCAAAAAGACACGTCACAAGTGATCGAGCGGTGCTCGAGCGCAGGTCGGGCGCATGTCAAGCACGCATCGAGCCTGCAGCACAGAAACATTGTGTTTTCGCCATTTGGGACCCGTTTCAACTCTTCTAACCCAATTTCTCACATCTTTGGATCCTAATTTTGATTATATAACCTTAATAAATCATGATTATCATAATTTAAAGCTCGAAATCTTATTTACGTAATAATATTTCTTAGTTTATAACTTCGATCCTCGATTTTACCAATTTTGGAACTTTGGGCTTTTCAATCCGATTCTTCCCTTTTCTTTTGACCACAATTCACCTATTTTAACTTAATTACTAGCAAATTATCATATTTTAGAAATTCAAAATCTCACCACCCATATTAACTATATCTTGGAATTCAATACCTTACAAGGCCGAGCTTCCTCTTTGTACTTCCGAACTCAATTTCCTACATTTTAAATTTAATCCTTGATAATTGCTAATTCAATTTCACCCTAATTATCATATTTCAAAACTCAGATTATCACACATATCATGATTTATGGCTTCGATTTCATGATTAAGCATACGTTTGGTGTTTGATTTATATCCGAAAGCTTTGCATGAAACCCTAGAATGAAAATTAGGGATTTGGTGTTTAAGTTCCTTGAATCTTGAGATGTAAATGTGATTTTGTGAAATGTCAACATTTATGAGAATGTTTTTATCTGCAAATTTTACATGTAACCATACTGTTAAATTATTGTGAAAGTTTTAAGGCTATCTGAAGGTTAATCTATATAAGTTTGACTGGCCCTTGAGGCACAATGAGTTAAGAGATAAGAATGAGAATGTTTTCTGTTTGGTTAAATTAGTAAGATTAGTTAAATTGGTAAGAAATTGGACCTAGGATAGTCGAACAGTCAGATAAGGTTCTGCAGTATGCATTAGAATGTTATGGTTATAATCGAGGATAACTTTATCAATGGAATGATACATGATCCGCTCTTAGGGCGTAAAAATTTGGAGGATAGAATTCTGAGTCTGACCTACCTTTGGGAGGTTTTTCTGTATCTGTATCTGATCCCGCTAGAGAAGGGATATTATTGTTATGTTTTTGGCCTCTGATGGTGTGCTAAACATAATTTATTCTCGATTATTCATCCCTTCGGCTAGTAAGGTCTACAAGTTTAGGTCCTTTAGATATTAATTATGGTTTTCGATACATGATTATATCGATTTATGTTTTTCTTGTGTTATTGTATGCATTTCTGTTCTTTAATAATTCTCATGATGTCTGCTTTACTGTATTTATGCTTTTGGATTTTACATTTGCTTGTTTTATGGTACCTTGTTGGGTTTCAGCTCTCTCTTGCTATTTTTTCCCTCTAGATGAGATAGTAGAGCTGATTCTAGATGAGAAAGAATAGATAAAGCCTAGCTAAGAAGACTTTTGGGAGCTTCAAAGCCTATTACAAATTTGGGAGTTTGATTTTCCTAAATGTAAATACCTAATCTGTGGATGAAAGTCATGTATTTATGAATTATGGGAAGTTCTGTATTTTGTTGGAATAGTATTTATGCTTTCGTAGGTTTAGATTATGGACATAGTTCTGCTTTTGTTGTTTACTTTTTAGATTTGTACAGGTCCTAAATGATTATATGAAATTGGATGTAATGGATAGGAATGTTGACTTAGAGACATAGTTGTATATATATATAGAATTAGATGATCCTATGTTGTGTTGTGGATGTATTCTTAAGGATTATCTGATCTGTTTGTCTGTTTTAGATTGCGTAATTCAGGTTACATGTATTGGTTTTTATCTAGTTTTTAGAGGATGCACTGTCCGATTTTCTGTAGGAATATTATATTATTTTATTTTGGGCATTAGTTTTATCTATTTATTGATGGAGATTGTTAGAGAAAAATAATCCACTCCATCACAGCTAGTGTCAAAGAAAAGAGATGCCTTAGGATTGATCGATCGTAAAGCAAAAATATAGGCTTAAGTTTAAGTAGGGAATAGGTTTAGGGTAGTTTGGATTTGATAGGATGTTTAGGTGTTAGCCTCTAGGTTAATGCTAAATTATATTGAGTTATTAATAACCCCTACCTCTAATTTGATTTCTTGAGGTTTATTAGTATTGTAATGTTTTTAATTACAGGATATAGCATGGGTAGTGGAAAAAGTAAGAGAAATAACCGTGAAAGTGCTGGTACTCCCCAGGATCGAGAAGCTAAGTATATAAATTTATTGGGGAGGATGACGGATATTATTGAAACAATAGAGCAGCGTCACATGGCTCAAGTCCCTGCACCCGAGCCAATTCTAGTAAATTCGGCCCCGACAACTTATGATAAGTTTTTGGCAGAGAGAGTACCAAATTTTTTGGGTGAGTCGAATCCAGTGAAAGCGGAGATTTTTCTTAGGATTATGAAGAAGAATTTTGTAGTGATTCAATGCTCTGATCGAGAAAAGGTTACTTTTACGGTATATAAATTGGAAGGTGAAGCTGATAGCTGGTGGGCTATGAAAAAGAGGGCATTAGGTGTGCTCGATGATGACGTTACTTGGAAAATATTTGAAGAGACTTTTGTGGAAAAGTATTTCCATTCCAATTTTCAAGATTAGAAGGAGCAAGAATTTATGCGGCTTAGGCAGGGGAATCAGATTGTAGCAGAATATGACGCAAAGTTCACTGAATTATCCCGATATGCCCCGTACATTACTGAAGATGAATTAAGGAAGGCAAAAAAGTTACAGCAAGGATTGAGAGATGATATCAAGAGACAGTTTGTGACTCAGAAGCTCCAAAATTATGCGGAGATTTTGGATCGAGCCCTAATTTTTGAGAAGGAGCTGGAGACTCAAAGGTTCTTTGCTAAGAGGGCGACTAGCCGGATAAGTTATAGTGTGGGATCTAATGTAGGACCCTCCGGGCCCTCAAAAAGGGTTAAGACTGTGGCAAAAGGAAAGAGTATCACTGAAGCTCAGATAGTGATTGGTTCTCAGGCATCAGTTGTTGATTGTGTTTTATGTGGAAAGAAACATACGGGGTATCCTTGTCACAAGGCAATAGGAGCTTGTTTTAGATGTGGACAATAAGACCACCAGATTAAAGACTATCTATTACTCTAGTAGTTAGAAGCAAAGAAGCCTACTGTCTCGACTATAGCTTTTTTGGTAACTGTAAAACACCCTGAGGCTTCCTCGAACGTGGTTGAATGTACCCTTCTTATATGTGGAGTTTTAGCTTCTATTTTATCTGATTCTAGGTCTACGCACTCTTTTGTTTCCCCATATTTTGCATGTTATGTTGTGTCCACTCCAAGAATTTTGAATTATTCTTTAACTGTATCAACACCTACAGGGTCCTCAGTACTTATTGATATTATGTATTTGGAATGTATGGTGGCGGTGAATGGGAGGTGTTTGATGGTAGATTTGATATTGTTGAATATGGGTGATTTTGATATTATTTTGTGAATGGACTGGTTAACAAAGTATCATTCTAGTATTGATTGCTTTCTAAAAAGGGTATATTTTGATATTCCTAAAGTTGAACCATTTTTCTTTCAAGCCATTAAGAGAAAGGAGATGCCCAAATTGGTTTTAGCCTTACATGCCAAACATTTAATGAAAAGTGGATGCCAGACTTATCTAGCTTATGCTAGAACCATTGAGAGTCATAGCGTGCCGGCTGTAACGTCCCAGGTTCTAAAACATAGTAAATTATTGTCATTAAGTTAAAATAATTAAGATTAAGGTAAATGGATTAGGAAAAAAATGGGGATAAAATTAATTCAGAAGTAAAAAGGGCCATCAAGGCTTCGGCGCCTGAGTTGCGCCTAAGGCGCAACTCTAGCCCATTTAATAGAATGGGGCGCCTAAGGTGCCATTCGGGGCTGAAAAATAGAATGTCCCACCCAAAGGGCTCTCGACGAGCACTCGAGCGTGGCCCTTCCTTGTGCCTTAGTGCTCCATGCACACTCAGACGGTGCTCGAGCGCATTCTCAAAGGTTCCATCGACTTCATTCTTTGTTTATAAAAGTGGGTAGGGGGAAGCGAGAGAGGGAAAAAGAGAAGAAGAACGACACGAGCAGCAGGGGAGGAAAGGAGAGGAAAGGGAAGGAAAAAAGGGAATCTCCGCCATTTTTAATCCGATCAGAGTAAGAAAATTGGCAGATCGGCCTAAGGCAAGTGTACCTCAAACCTTGTTTTCCATTTTTATCTCTTTTGAATATTTCTATTTTGCTATTTATTCTTTAAATCACTTGCTCTCTAAGATTTGTTAAGAGAAATGCATAAATCTCATGACCTTTAGTTCAAACTTTATGTTTATGTATATATATTGTGACTCATGACTCTGATTTCGTGATTTGGCTCACGTTTTGTATTTAATTTATATCCGGATGATTCACATCAAACCCTAGAACGAAAATTTGGGAATTTATGTTTGGAAACTTGGAATCTTGAGATTTTAATGTCAATTGGTGCTTTGTTACAGTTTATTAGACGATTTGTATATAGAAACTTTGCATGAAACTGTATTATCAAATTATGGAGGCACTTTGAAATTGTCTTGAAGATTGATTGTACAAATTCTGACTTGGCCTTGAGATATAATGAATTTTGACTATGAAATTATAAGCAAATGCATTAAGTTAAGTTAAATTGATAAAAAAATCGGACGTAGAACTATCGTACAATTAGATAAGGTTCTTCGGCATGCCTTAGAAAGTTACGGTGGTAATCGAGGATAATTTCGTCCATGGAGTGATATGTGGTCCACCCCTCCTCGGGACATAATCAGAGGATAGAGACTATCAAACCTTTGAACCTTTGAATCATGGGCGAAATGAAATGGAAATAAATGTTATCAAACCTATGGTTTTTGATTGTGTTGATTGAACACAATCTATTTTCGATTATTCGCCCCCTTGGGTAGTAAGGTATACTAGTTGGGTCCTTGGAATAATGAACTAGAATTTTGAAGAACAAGTGAGATTTGAAACTGATTTATGAATTCTGATACATGTTTATTGCTATTCATGTTTTTCGCATGTTTCCATGAATATTTGGTTCTCCGTTAATTTCCATGAATTTTGCGCTATTGTAGTTATGATTTGCATGAAAATGTCAACCTTGCATGTTTTTAAGGTACTTTGTTGGGTTTCAGCTTATTCTTACTATTTTCCCTTCTCCAGAGGAACTGGTAGAGTTGATACCGGATGAGTAGGAATAGTTAGAGCTTAGCGAGGAGTTGGACGAAATTTTGAAGCCCTAAAGATTTTGGGATTTGATTGTTGCGAATGTAAATGCTTTAATTTGCGAAAGGAAATTGTACATAAATAGTCATGGCATGTTATGTGTTTTGTTGGAGCAATGTATTGTTTTTGCTTCCGCATCATTTTTGATGTTTAGATTTGTTTTGGTCCTAAATGGCATCTCTCTTAGATCCAATATGATTAGGAGTACTGCGTTAGAGTCATGGATGATATGGCATTTGTTGATCCTGTGAATGTATTGTGGATGTGTGGTGAATTTAATTTTAAGGATTGTCTATGAATATGTCATGCATAGGTTGTGTTTATTTAGGTTATTTGTAGGGTTTTGGCCTACTTTTAGAGGAAACTCTTTCACAATTTCTATAGAATTCAATACTTTAAAATTTTGGATATTAGTTTTGTTTGTTTATTAGCGGAGATTAATAGAAGAAAATAATCCATTCCGTCACACCAACGATGGAAATTTTGGTTATATGTGAATTTGAGGATGTATTTTCAGATGAGTTGCTTGGGTTACCCCCTCACCGGAAGATTAAATTTGAGATTAAGGTTATTCTTGGTACTAGTTCAATTTCTAAAGCCCCTTACCGTATGGCACCAGCTGAATTGAAGGAGTTAAAGTTACAGTTGCAGAAATTGTTAGACAAGGACTTTATTAGATTGAGTGTATCTCTGTGGGGCGTATCGGTACTGTTTGTGAGGAAGAAAGGCTAGTCCATGCAATTGTGTGTGAATTATCATGAACTGAACAAGATCATGATTAAAAATAAATATCCATTGCCATGCATTGATGATTTATTTGACCAGTTGCATGGGTCTCGGGTGTTTTTGAAGATTGACTTGAGGTCCGAATATTATCTGTTAAGGATAAAGCAGAAGGATGTGGCCAAGATAGCTTTTCATATGAGATATGGCCGCTATGAATTTCTTGTGATGTCATTTGGTCTTATGAATGCTCCTGCTACTTTTATGGACCTGATGAATCGGGTGTTTAGACCATATTTGGATAAGTTTTTAGTGGTGTTTATTAATGACATTTTGATATATTCTAAGAATCATGAGAAGCATGAGACTTATTTGGAGATTGTTCTCTGAGTGCTTCGTGAGGACAAACCATATGCTAAGCTAAAGAAATGTGAATTTTGGCTAGAGGAAGTGATGTTTTTGGGGCATGTGATTTCGAATGGTAGCAGTGTTGTGGGACCAAAAAAGGTGGAGGCCGTTACTAACTAGAATAGGCCTACGTCAGTAATCAAAGTCTGAAATTTTCTTGGCATGGTAGGGTATTATAGGTGATTTATAGAGAATTTTTTGCGAATTGCTGTGCCCTTGACTCAATTGATGAAGAAGCAGGCCAAGTTTCATTGGACTGAGGATTGCGATTAGAGTTTTTAGGGGTTGAAGGATCGCCTAATGACCACTTCGATGCTAACTATTCCGGAGGGGTCAGGTGGGTTTGAGGTATATTGTGTGCCTCCAAGGCAGGATTGGGTTGTGTATTGACGCAAAATGGTAAAGTAGTGGCTTATGGGTCTAGACAACTAAAGGTGCATGAAAAGAATTATCCTACTCATGATCTGAAGCTCGCTGTAGTTGTGTTTGTTCTAAAGATTTGGAAACACTATCTTTATGGAGAGAATTTTCTTGTCTACTTTGACCTTAAATGTTCAAAGTATTTATTCTCACAGAAGGAGCTCAATATGAGGCAGAGGAGATGGGTTGACCTTCTGAAGGATTATGACTGTCAGATTCAGTATAGGATTGGGAAAGCTAATGTGGTTGCCGATGCATTGTGTCGTCGATCAGGCTACATGGCAAAATTACAGATTAAACAGATGGAAATGCTGGAGTATTTGAAGTAATGTGATATCCAACAGTACGTTTAAGGTAACCGGATACTGTTATTATACCTTCAAATTCAACCAGAGCTGATAAACGAGGTTAAGGAAAAACAGATCAATGATTCTTTCCTGATGGATATTGTGGATGATTTAAATAAGGACTCCAAAATTGATGTGATGGACTAGATTATTCTCTTTAAATAACCTCCGTCAATTGTAACATAAACTTATGCCCATAATTTATTATTATAGATTTTACAGAAATTTTGACAGAGTTTCCTTTACAATTGGACGAAAAACTAAAAATATAACATGTTTAAAATAACCTGCACAAGCACACAACTATCCAATTTAGATATTTTGGACTACAACACAATACATTGGACTACATCGCCAAATCATCCATGGCTCCAACACAGTATTCCTAACTACCGTATTGGGTCTGAAGAGATGGCATCCAGGACTAAATAAAATCCAAAACATCCAATATTATTGCGGAAGCATAGTTAAATCTAGAAACCTACGGAAGTACAACAATAACCATAAAATAATAACAAACCGTGTTGAACTACTAGACTGTTTACATTCTATTACAACAGACGTATCCAAATCTTTAGGCCTTTGACATTCAGCTAATCTCCTCAAGCAAGTCTCCCTCCATACACTAATTAATCGGGCACCGGCTTAATGTTCTTATCTGGAGGGAGAAACAGTAAGAGTGAGCATACAGCATAACGAATGTAATCATATATTACTAATTATAGGAAATAACAGGGAAAACAGTGACTGCGCAGGGAAAACGTATAACTTGAATGAAAAGGAAGCATGCGAGGAGAGGGGACACCTGGGATCATCTGGTTCGCATGTTTGTTCTGGTTACATTTATTCATTTTCATTACTTTTATTAATTTTTGCGGACCCGGGCTAATAGGTCGTACTAACTAACGATGTGAGAGAACGAGGAAAGGAACGTGTCTGCCACACATTCTAAAGCTGGCTACATTTTAGGTCTGCAGTACTCGACCATCGGCTACATTTTAGGCCTGCAGCACTCGGCCATCTCAACTCGCCCCATATCCCCCGGGGACCAAGGCAATCCTCATTCTTCCACAGTAGTATCCTAAAACATGCCACGAATATCACCCGCTTCAACGAGTGGCCAGAATACATGGCTAAGTATTCCTTGGGTTCACACCATGATGGATATGGTAAACTAGAGAATACTACCCCTATAAACCATGGTCCTAGTTTCAGAATTAATTCTTTTTTGAGGGAAGATCCAACACAAGTATATCACATTTTTCAATCAGGAAATCACATTCCCATCCTTATCTCCATCTGGGAGATTAAATCCATCACATATCTCTATCTAGGAGATCAAATCCATCATATCGTACTTTGGTAGATTCGCCTCTATTTACTTGCTCGGTTCATTCCTTTGTTTGGAACTTAAACCTTTTTAGCCATTCAATTCAAGCTCACGAGAGAGTTTGGATTTACTTAGCTCCGGTGATCAAATACCACCCTAGAAGCCTCCGAGACGCATTCCCTTGTTTTCGGTGCACACTTGCACATTATTAGGGCTTACAATTTAACATAATTAATTAGACACAAATTTTGTAAGCAATAAATGGTGGAAGCATGCAATGTTTCCCATTCAAACTCAGGTGCACAATAACAGGGGGCTTTTAGAGCTCCTAGATGTCGTGAACGGGTTGATTCTTGCGGAATCGGACATCCGGTCGATATATACATACAATTAGGATGTAGTGATTCATATTTTGGGGTCAATTTAACATAACACGAGGGTAGAAATATGCAAATTTCCCATTTTATTTCGGATAAACAGTAACAGTGCACTTTTAGAGGGCACGGAAGCCGCGAATGGGTCCAAATGTGCGAGATCGATCGTACGGCCGACATATATACGCATTTGGGACGTGGTAATTCATATTTTGGGGTCAATTCAATGAAATATGGTGAGGAAATAGAAAACCCCCAAATTTTCGTAGGTTAGGGTTTGGTGGAACTCCACCGACCGGATCGGTGAGTAAATCAGACAATTAACTATAAAATCCTTGGTCTCAAGTCATGGGTAATACATTTTCCATTGTTTGGGTGGGGTATTGATACAAAAATACCAGATGATGAACGAAAAACATTAAAAGAGAAAAGTTAGTATGAGAACACTTGCCTTGATGCGTATTACCACTTTTATAACTAGCTCTCGGACGGATTCAGACTCCACGGGCTTGATCTCCTCCTTCCTCTCTCTAGAATTGGCACACTCTCTCTCTAGAAGGGTTTTGTTTGTGGAGAAAATAAAAATAGCAAAGCAGCACGCAGCTTTAAAACGGGCTGGCGCTCGAGCGCGCAACGAGCGTGCGGTGAGCACAGCCTTACTGCCCAGGCCGACTTGAGAACACGTTGAGTGTGTGACGAGCACAGACAATCTAGATTCTATGCTCACCGTGGGCTTGAGCCCACGGAGGGTGCTGGCTAGGCCTACAGCAAGCCTACTTCGCGTTTTTGCCATTCGGGACCCGTTTTGACCATTTTAACCCAATCTTTCACATCCTTGGACCTTACTTTTGATTATATAACCTTAATAAGTAATGATTATCATAATTTAAAACCCAAAATCTTATTTACGAATTAATATTTCATGGCTTACAATTTTCGCTCCCGATTTACTAATTCCTGCTCTTTGAGCTTTTCAATCGGATTCCTCCTGTACCTTTGGACCACAATTTACCTATATTAACTTAATTACCTTTTAATTATTATGTTCTTAACCCAGAACCTCACAACTCTTCCCCACTTATAAAAATTTTGTCCTCGAAATTTAACGAACCTTAGGATTTATAATTGGGGAAAAATCCTTGCACAATTCCTTCTGCATGATCCTATGTCACATCCTTGATCAAACGACTTATCCTTGGGGGCCCTTATCTCAAGACGAATTCCTAGTCTCCAAAACAGCTTAACACAAATACTTACTGATTTCCTCGATTATGATACAAGGGAAACTTCATTACAATCACTAGAATTCCCGAAGCGGCCTAAAAATAATGCTAGCCATTCCTCTAGCCTAATTCGGTACTTAAAGCGAACCAATGAACTTCCACTTTAGCTCATTCCAAGCCTTGGAAAGGATTCGATCATAGGGAATCTCAACCTTATTCTGAAATTTCGGGAGCATGGGCCCACAACACTTTCACTGCGCTACTCTAATTAATTATCTAGCTATGAATCATTCCATTGAGATTTCACCACCATATCAAATTCAAGTTGATGTCCCAAAGATTCTCGAATAAAGTTTTACTAAGGTTTTGATACAAATCTTAAATCACAATCAAAATTTAAAACCAGAATAATTTATATTCTCGCTATTTTATTGGTAAGTCGACAAACTGACATATTTTCCAAAATACATAGCCCATATCACACACCTAGAATATACGGCAACCCTGATTAAAACAATCCTAGGATAGTCATACCACGAAGATGAATGTCACAATCATCCAACTACAACCACATTCAAAACTACAATCATAATGATCACCCAAAGATTTGACATAGCTTCCGATCATCTTCCCTATAACCTCAGAATCCGATTACTGAGCAACCTCAAAATCCCGTTGGCATACCAATGAGCCAACTAATCCAATCCGAACACATCTTCTATGATGACGATATGTGGGTTGCTCTAATTGTCCTGAAATAAAACCATAAGGACTTCATATTTCATAAATTCATAGCTCCAATACTTCGAATACGATTCTCTCACCCAGTTTAAGAATATGATATCCTATCACCCAAGTATTTGGACCTACTCGCAATTTACATTTCACATCTCCTATGAAACTTCGAAAACATATTAAGCTAAAGACTTGTAGCATCAATTGTCAGCGTTGATGTCCGCTTTCCAAAAAAAACGCCGAGGTTTACCTTCCCAATCTTTAAATAGATTTGTCTACATGCAATACCATATGATCATCTTTCTTTTATGATACATCTATTCTGGCTCTTAAAATTTTAATAATGGATATCTTCAAAGACAACACCCATAAGTTCTCAAAACGGAGACTTCAATCTCTAATTTCGACCTATACGTGGAGTAACTCTAATTATGAACTTCTCCCCCACTTAATCCGAGGGTAGCCACCAATCATGATGCGAGAGTAACATAATCCTATCCTTTCTCAAAAACATTACATTCTATGATAATTTACTAGACCCATCAGTGGTCAATCCAAATGACATGGATATCAATTAACCTTTTTCTGTCCGCGAAAACTTCCTTTTCATCTTTCATTCTAACAATTACAAATCTCTTCAAAGTCAAACGTCTCACTGACACTGTAATCCTTGAGGAATACTTGTTAGGTTACTTAATAACTTCGGTTAGATCCAAGATGACCATATGCTTCCACGGCACTAATCGGTCTTCCCAATTAGCCATCACTCAAAGTCTTGTAGATTTCAAAATCATGTTACCAAAGAACCACATGCTTAACAAGGCATTTCCTTAGACTAAACTCGCATTCCCTTCTCAATGGGGCATATGGATTAATAGCCGTTCACAATTTATGATATAATCCTCAAACAAATTGCATACACCCTATATCCTTTTGAATCCATCAATGAAGTCACCTCAACACGGGCCTGAATATGGCCAGAAGATCCATCCCAAAAAATTTTATGAGACATCCGCGAACCTACAAAATCCAAATGGTGTTTCCGGACTTCGTAGTAGCCATATCCTTATCTTGAATACCACCGGGTCTACAACCCCCACTAATCCATAGTTAACACGCAATGTACCCAAATCGATCTTAGCAATCATCAAGCCTTTATAACAGCCCACACTATTCACCTATCCATTCACAAAGTCTGCTTATCAAATCATTAATCTCTTAGGCAACCCGATTTTTGAAATTCATGGACAACCTTGTCGGCTCGTCTTATTTACCTCGAAAGTTCTAGAGTATTCCACCATGATGCAAAACCGATACCTCCTCGGCTTTACATGGAATCCTCAACGATCAGCGTCGATTTCGATACAACTTTGAATTACCGACCAAAGATAGATCAACTTACTTTTCCTTCTGATAACATCCTCAAATATTCACATAACCAAAACCCCTCAATGACCAAAAAATGACCTTTGGGCGTGGTCGCCTATACAAATTGGATTTAGCGTAAATCCTCATTAAATGATTTGCAAGAAAAACGACATTAATCTCTTGATACTTCGATCAGTTCAGACTTAGGTTTCAAATCCTACAACCCTATTGTAGGATGTTATCTCTTTACCAGTCCAACCCAGGCTAGCACAGCGATTCGTCCACCAAACTACTACTAAGATCAGGTTAAAACTTCATACCTTAGCTAACTCTAGTTCATATCCAAAATCACAAAATTTAATTGCAAGACATAATGTGATGGCCCCGGACATATTCCACCACATACGGCTACCGTTAAGCCTAACCTTTACAACATATAGGGTATAAATACTAACTAGGTAGACATAAAAATTTTTTCTTTCTTTCTTTTCTTCTATTTTTATCTTGGATTACGCATACACAGGATCGCTTAAGGCTAAACTTCTTGAGTTGGCCATCAAAGTTTAACCTCATACCTGACCGGCTAACATTAAGGTCGGTCGGTCATGAAGACCTTGACATGAATTGAGATGCTACTAGGAATGTCAAACTTCATTCTCCCATATAGTAATTACGGTAACATACTAATATCCATTAATTCTTTTACAGTGGAAATGTTTTGCAAGTCTTTCCCAAAATATCAAAAGAAAATACATAAATTCCTTCACTCCTTCGTTGATCAACTCCGGCCAGCTATGCCGTCTAACTACACCACATGACTCTATTCAATTTCATCCTCCATAAGTTTCTCATCATCTGAAAAACAGCAAGAGTGAGCTACAAAGCCCAGCAAGGTACCCTCATGTAGAAAATATTAATATACATATCATCGGATCAAAGTAGAGGTTCATTACATAAACTTAGCATGCAAAAATCACCATATCATTTCTTCTTTAGTTTGAAAATCTTTGTTCTTATTCTTAGTATCTTGTCTTCAACATCAGAAAATTCATAAAACCGTGTGAAATTCTTATCATCTTTACTGACTAGACGGGAGTGAACAACATCGAGGAAGAGTTGTGTGTTACCCCATAACCTAAGGCTGTATCCTCCTATTATACTCCCAGAGGTCGGCGGTAATGCCTTTTACCCGGCATATGGGGCTGTAGTCCATAAGCCTTGTGCCACCAGAAATTCCCCTGTGGCCTAGGGGCAGTCCTCGAGTGTCACTCCAATATCCTTCATCCAATTTTAACAGCAAGTTTAATGGAAACTCGGTTCTTAGTTCATAACGTTCGATGGCCATCTATCATAGTTCAAAAGTCGGAAGTTAAGAGTTCCACTTGCTGTCCATATTACATACATTTTTCCTTATTTTTGTAGCCTTTGTTCTTAACTTCAAACAAATGAAGTCCGTATAGTCTTTCCTTTAATGTCTTAAAACTGAAGATCTTTTATCAAAGTGTCGGAGGTCTCATCATAAAAAACCGGAGGTCTCATGTCAAAAGCCGGAGGTCATTTTTAACAAAAGCCGAATACCTTTTCTTAACAAAGTCGGAGGTCATATATCAAAAGTCGGAGGTCTTTTATCAAAATCAGAGGTCTTTTACACATATTCAAATTAGATATCTTAAAAACTTGTTCGTGGCCAGATTTCATGCAAGTAAGGTTAATTGGAGATCTTTATGAAAACACGGAACAGAGCTTCCTTTAAACATGGTATTAACAGAAATTCTTCCTTAATTTAGATGATCGGAACAAATATCATGCATACCGTAATATAAGTTCATCAGAAATCAGACATACTTGCATTGAAAATATGAACTACAGAAAGATGAGTACGCTTACATTAAATTATGAACTTAAAAGAAGGGGGTACACTTGCCTGAATCTGTTTACTTCGTCTTGAAATTTTGGGTTCCTTCATTAAGAAAGTCGGCCGAGAGTCTCTTTCTAGCCTTTTTCCTTACCCTCTCTAGTTCTTATTTATGGGCCTTTGGTTTGACGGTAGTAGGTAGGACAGGTCAACCACTCTGGGGGTGGTTGCAAGTCGATTATCTATTTAGGCATGGTCTTCCTGACCTTAGTTTTTGTAAGGGCTCCCTCATTATTTTCGGTCAACTGGCGTTGATCGGATAAGTTTTCCTTCACGTCTCCTAAGATCACGTTCGTTGTCTCCGGAAGCCGTCTGAATGGCCTCCGAAAAAGATCTCCGAAAATGGTTTTCGAAAGCAGTCTTTTGAAGAGGACTCCGGAAGACTTTAATTTTCTTCAAAAATCTTCTTTGAAGAACTCATCAGTCTGCTCCAAAATTTATCTCCGGAGAGCTCCTCAATCAGCTCTGGAAGTTGTCTTCATCGTCTCCGGAACTTAAGTCTCCAAATTCAACATCTCCGGAGATCAAGGTCTCTGAAACTTAAGTCTTCAATTTCAACATCTCCGGAGATCAAGGTCTCCGGAACTAAAGTCTCCAATTTCAGCGTCTCCAGAGATCAAGGTCTCCGGAACTTCACATATGGCCTCCGATAATGGCCTCCCGGGAGCCTATCAAAGACCTCTGGAAAAGTGGTCTCCGGGTTTTTGCCAAAGGTCTCCAAAAAACTCCTCAGTTTCCTTCTGGAAATCGTCTCCGGAAGTCTCTCCCTTTACTGTCTCTGGAGATTAAGGTCTTCAGAATTTACTGTTCCCTCTTAACTTTCGGAGATCAAGGTCTCAGGAATTCATTGTTTCCTACTTGTTTTTCGGAGATCAAGGTCTCTGAAAAACTTACGCTTATTGAAATTTGGTCAATATTGCGTTGACTGGTAAGTTGGGTTACACGATGGCCAGCATTCATGACTTTCTCTGGTCTCAACACTTCCGGCCTCCTTCTTGGCACCAGTTAATATCATGGCGTCAGTCAACATCTTAATTCCGGTCACATAAACTACCCCAATTTGCCTTCAATTCATGTAATGGCTCCTTCATCCCTTCCGGTCAACTGGTGTTGACCGAATAAGCTTTCGTTTATGTTTCTGGTCAACTAGCGTTGATCGGTTAAATTTTTCCTCACGTTTTTCGGCCAATAGGCGTTGATCGGATTAATTTTCTCATCATATTTTTCGGTCAACTGGCGTTGACCGGATTAATTTCCCTTTACCTCTTTGCCATTCTCTTGACACAAAAGAATTTGGTCCTTATATTTTCGATGACAGAAGATCTCAAAAATTTGGTACATTACACATAATATGCTTACCAATCCGATTTAGATCGACTCAACGACTTACTGACCAAATCATCTATAATTTCACATCAAGATTGGCACTACAAAATGGTTCAGATTCACCCAGCCAATCGTATCTATGAACGCAAGAAAATGTCACAACCTTAGATACCGCTTGTATCAAGCTTAGATCCTTAAATTAGCAAATAAACTCAGGAATCACAAAATTATATTTATTCAGGATCCCAAACGATACAGGTGCTGTGACATTAAAATTGGGAAATGTCGCCTTCCATCACAGTAATCAACACATTTTCTTTATGCGCCATCACCACCAAAACTCCGATTCTAAGGCACTGGACTTCTTCACCATTAGGCCAGAGGATACGAACTATCCTTAGTCCAGCAACCAAGCTATCTATAACTTAGATCATAGTCCCAAAATCTCTTCGGGAAGATATTTATCCAAGATTCTTCCGTGAACATCCACTTTGATATGTCTTTCATCCTCTCGGATACTAGGTCACCTTTGTCGCTATTGGCAAGCCTAGGTCCTTTAGTTACACATAACTCAAAAACATTGGACCAATATCTAACCCAAGAGCCTTACCTCTTATCACAACAAGTGACACTTAACATATTGAGTTAATATCTCAGAATCCTGATTCAAAACACTGGACCTCTTCACCATCCGTACCTAGATAAGGACATTCCTCAATCTTGCGATCAAATTGATTACAATTAGAATCATAATTCTTAATTTGTTGGGAAGAATACTTCATCGATTAGAGAACACCCATGCAGGTGTCCTACAATACTTCTAATCTTCCCGAGCATTTGGCTACCACAAACACCATTTCAATATTTATAATCCATGTCTAAATTTTCATAGAATCCGAGTTACTTAGAATTCAAACACTTAATTGTTATTCATCCCGTTAGTTAGGTTGATCAGGCAACTATTCTTAGCATATCATTAGCTTTAGGACTTTAATCCAACGTCAATTAACCTAGGCCCTGAATCCTCACTGATCAATTTAAATACTAAGTCGGCACTAATGAAATTATAACCTTAAGGTGCCTCCTTACAGCTCCTACCGACCTCACGGTTGACCACTACCCCATGTATTCCCTTCACTAAAAACTATGTTACTTCCTATGACCACAAACATCACAATATTATGAATTCTCAAATAATCAGATTAGAGGGAAGGGCTAAGATTGGTGTATTTCAAAATTAACCCCTTAAGCCCAAGAATTAAGCATTTCCTCTAATCCGAACTACTTAATCTCACATCAACATAGAACAAATTAACTTGAATTCTCAAACCTCAGTTGATAAGCTTAGGCTTACGTTCGGTATCAACTAGCATAAATGCTAAGTTCCAACTGAAGTCTAATCTAGTTTTGGCAAACTAAGATACCTCAAACTATTCTAACTTAATCATCCCATACCTTAATCTACCTATTTCGGCCAAATCTTAACTGATCCTAAGCTTCTGTATGCGATTCAGATTAAACCTAAGGCATCTCTTTTTCTCTGATACCAATTGTAACGGACCGGGTTATTCTCCTTAAATAACCTCCATCAATGGTAATATAAACTTATACACATAATTTATCATTATAGATTCTGTAAAAATTTTGATAGAGTTTCTTCTACAATTGGACGAAAATTAAAAAATACAACCTATTTAAAATAGCCTGCACAAGCACATAACTATCCAATTTAGATATTTTAGACTACAACACAATACATAGGACCACATCGCCATACTATCCATGGCTCCAACATAGTATTCCTAACTACCATATTGGGTCTGAACAGATGCCATCTAGGACTAAATAAAATCTAAAACATCTAATATTATTGCGGAAGTATAGCTAAATCTAGAAACCTGTGGAAGTACAACAATGACTATAAAATAATAACAAACCGTGTTGAACTACTAGACTGTTTACATTCTATTACAACAGACGTATCCAAATCTTTAGGCCTTTGACATTCAGCTAATCTCCTCAAGCAAGTCTCTCTCCTTGCTCTAATTAATCGGGCACCAGCTTAATGTTCTTATCTGGAGGGAGAAACAATAAGAGTGAGCGCACAGCTCAGCAAATGTAATTATATATCACTAACTACAGCAAATAATATGGAAAACAGTAACTGGCAAGGAAAACATATAACTTGAATAAAAAGGGAGCATGTGAGGAGAGGGGACATCTAGGTTCATCTGGTTCGCATATTTGTTCTGGTTACGTTTATTTATTTTCATCACTTCCACCAATCTTTGCAGACCCGGGCTAGTAGATCCTACTAACCAACGATGTGAGAGAACTTGGAAAGGAATGTATCTGCCACATATTCTAAAGTCGGCTACATTTTAGGTCTGTAGCACTCGACCATTGGCTACATTTTAGGCCTGTAGCACTCAGCAGTCTCAACTCACCCCATATCCCCCGGGGACTAGGGCAATCCTCGTTCTTCTACAGTAGTATCCTAAAACATACCACGAACTTCACCCGCTTCCATGAGCGGCCAGAATATGTGGCCAAGTATTCGTTGGGTTCACACCGTGATAGACATGGTAAACCAGAAAATACTACCCCTATAAACCATGGTCCTAGTTTCAGGATTAATCCTTCCTTGAGGGAAGATCCACCATAAGTATATCAAATTTTCCAATCAAAAAATCACATTCCCATCCTTATCTCCATCCGGGAGATCAAATCCATCATATTGTACTTTGGTGGTTTCGCCTCCATTTACTTGCTCGGTTCATTCCTTTCTTTGGAACTTAAACCTTTTTAGCCATTCAATTCAAGATCACAAGAGAGTTTTGATTTACATACTTTCGGTGATCAAATACCACCCTAGACGCCTTCAGGAGGCATACCCTTATTTCCGGTGCACACTTGTACATTTTTAGGGCTTACAATTTAACATGATTAATTAGACACAACTTTTATAAGCATGAAATGGTGGAAGCATGCAATGTTTCCCATTCAAACTCGGGTGAACAGTAACAGGGGGCTTTTAGAGCTCCCGGACGCAGTGAATGGGTCAATTCTTACGGAACGGACATTCAGTCGATCTATAGATACATTTGGGATGTGACAATTCATATTTTGGGGTCAATTTAACATGATACGAGGGTGGAAATATGAAAATTTCCCATTTCATTTCAAATGAATAGCAACAGTGCACTTTTAGAGGGCTCGAAAGCCGTGAATGGGTTGAAACGTGCGAGATCGATCCCGCATCCCACATATTCATGTATTTGGGACGTGGTGATTCATATTTTTTGGTTGATTCAACGAAATACGGCGGGAAAATAGAAAACCCCCAAATTCTCGTAGGATAGGATTTGGTGGAACTCCACTGACCGGATCGGTGAGTAAATCGGACAATAAACTACAAAATCCTTTATCTCAAGTCATGGGTAATATATTTTTCATAGTTTGGGTGGGTATTGATACAAAATTACCCAATGTTGAATAAAAAACATCGAAAGAGAAAAGTTACTGAGTATGAGAATACTTACCTTGACGCGTATTACAACTTTTATAACTAGCTCTCAGACGAATTCGGACTCCACAGGCTCGATCTCCTCCTTCCTCTATCTTGAATTGGTGCTCTCTCTCTCGAGAAGGGTTTGGTTCATAGAGAAAATACAAAATCACAAAGCAGCATGCGGCTTTAAAATAGACTGGCACTCGAGCACGTAATGAGAGTGCAGCAAGCACAGCGTTACTGCCCAGGCAAGCTTGAGCACGCGATGAGCGCGCGGAGAGCGCAGACAATCTGGATTTTGTGCTCGTCATGGGCTTGAGCCCACGAAGGGCGTGAGTCAGGCCCGCAGCAAGTCTACTTTGCATTTTTGCCATTCGGGACCTATTTTGACCATTCTAATACAATCCTTCACATCCTTGGACCTTACTTTTGATTATATAACCTTATTTATCATAATTTAAAACTCAAAATCTTATTTACGAATTAATATTTCACGGCTTATAATTTTCATTCCCGATTTACCAATTCTGGATCTTTGAGCGTTTCAATCTGATTCCTCCCATACCTTTTGACCACGATTCACTTATATTAATTTAATTACATTCTAATTATTATGTTCTTAACTTGGAACCTCACAATTGATTTCAATGTCCGAATTGGAGTGTTAAGATTTAGAGATCATTTGTGTGTGTCGGATGATAAAAAGTTGAAGGAGGAAATCTTAAAGGAAGTGCACAGATCCCAGTATATGATTCATCTGGAGATGAATAAAATGTATCAGAACTTGAGGAAAATATTTTGGTAGAGAAATATGAAACGGGATATGATGGCTTACGTAGAGAAATATTTTGTGTGTCAACAATTGAAAGATGGAAGAAGAAAACCATATGGATTATTGTAACCAATGCCGATCCCGAGTAGGAAATGGGAAGATGTTGCTATGGATTTTGTATCAGACTTACCAAGAACTCCCAATAACCATGAAGCCATTTGGGTTATTGTCAATCAGTTGACTAAATCTGGCCATTTCTTGGCGATTAGGATGACATACTCTCATGATAAATTGGCCCAGTTGTATGTAAATAAAATTGTTAGACTTCATGGCGTGCCTGCAACGATTATATCGGATCGAGACCCGCACTTTGTCTCTAAATTTATGGAGAGTCTGTATACAGAATTGAGGACAGAATTGAAGTTCAGTACAGCATATTAGCCCTAAATTGATGGTCAATCAGAGCGTACAATTTTGATCCTAAAAGACATATTAAGGGCTTCGGTGTGTGACATGAAGGGGAATTGGGACAATTATTTGGCCCTAGTAGAATTTGCCTACAATAATAGTTACTAGGAGAGTATAGGCATGGCACCTCTTGAGGCACTATATGGGAGGAAGTGTAGATCACCGATTCATTGGGAGGAGACCAGAGACAAGAGAATTTTATGCCCCGAAATTATTGAGGAAACTGCGAAAAAGATTAAAATGATCCATGAGAATTTGAAAGTTGCTCAAAGTAGGCAGAAGAGCTATGCAGACCGGAGGAGGTTAGAATTGAGATTTGAGGTGGGAAAGTATGTATTTTGAAGGTATCACCATGCAAGGGAACTTTCACATTCGGGGTGAAAGGAAAACTAAAGCCACGGTTCATTGGCCCTTTTGAGATTTTGGAGAGGATTGGGGAAGTGACTTATAGATTGACATTGCCACCTAATTTGGTAGATGTGTATGATATATTTCATTTGTCAATGCATAGGAAATATGTCCATGATCCCACGCACGTTATTGAGTTTTAGCCATTAACAGTTGATAAGGATTTATCTTATGTTGAGGAGTCAGTACAGATTATGGATTGGAAGGGCCAGATACTGTGTACGAAGACTATTTCCCTAGTGAAAATGCTTTGGAAGAATCATTTGCTTGAGGAAGGGACATGGGAGCATTAGAAGGAAATCCGAAGCAAATATTCCCATTTATTCTCTTGAGGTACATAATTTTGTTAAATTTTGAGGACGAAATCTCTGTAAGTGGGGGAGAGTTGTGAGGTCCCAATCTCTAAACATGATAATTAAGAGGCATTTCAATCAATAATGATCAAAACTATTCTTGGAAAATAAGGAAAATTATTGTCAGAAGCAAATCGGAAGGGCAGCTGGCCCAGCGCCTGAGGTGCACTCGAGGCGCCACTCGAGAACATTTAGTAGAATGTGACACTCGAGGGACAGCTGATTGTTGCTCGAGCGTTAGCTTTAAATTTTTCCAGCAACCTGCTTTTATTTTGTTTAAAAAGGGTAGGGAAGAGAGAGAAAATGCGAAATGCAGAGCACAAAGGAGAAAAGGAGAGGAAAGGAAGAGGAAAAAAGAGAAAAAGGAGGAGATCTCGGCCACTTGTGATCCTATCAGAGTAAGAATAATGGTAGATCGGATTAAGGGAAGTGTACCTTGAACGTTGTTTTCAATTTTTACAGCTTTTAAATATCTCCATTTGATATTTATGCTCTAAAGTTATCGTTCTCTAAGCTTTGCTTCGAATGTTACATGTTTCTCATAATTGTTGGATTAAATTTCATGTTTACCCATACACATCATGATTTATGGCTTCGATTTTATGATTAATCATGCATTCGGTGTTTGATTTATATTCGAAAGCTCTGCATGAAACCCTAGAACAAAAATTAGGGATTTGGTGTTTAATTCCCTTGAATCTTGAGATGTAAATGTGATTTTGTAAAATGTTAATATTTATGAGATGATTTTTATGTAAACATTTTACGTGAAAACGTACTGTTAAATTATTGAGAAAGTTCTGAAGCTATCTGAAGGTTTATCTATATAAGTTTGACTGCCCCTCGCGGCACAATGAGTTAAAAGTTAAGAGATAAGAATGAGAATGTTTTCTGTTCAGTTAAATTAGTAAGATCAGTTAAATCGGTAAGAAATCAGACCTAGGGCTGTCGTACAATCAGATAAGGTTCTTCAATATGCCTTAGAATGTTATAGTAATAATTGAGGATAACTCCGTCTACGGAGTGATACGTAGTCCGCTCTTCCTCAGGGCATTAAAATTTGGAGGATAGAATTCTGAGTTTGACCTACCTTCGGGACGTATTTCTGTATCTGTATCTGATCCCGCTAGAGAAGGGATATTACTATTATGTTTTTGGCCTCTGATGGTGTGCGGAATATAATCTATCCTCGATTATTTACCCCATTGGCTAGTAAGGTCTACTAGTTTAGGTCCTTTAGACAGTAATGTTGAATTTCAAAAGACATGCAAATTCTGATTTTGATTTATGGTTTTCGATACATGTTTATATCGATTTATGTTCTTCTTGTGTTACCATATGCATTTCTGTTCTTCAATAATTCTCATGATGTTTGCTTTAGTGTATTTATATTTTGAATTTTACAGTTGCATGTTTTATATTACCTTGTTGGATTTCAGCTCACTCTTGCTATTTTTTTTCCTCCAGATGAGATAATAGAGCTGATTCGGGATGAGAAAGAATAGATAAAACCTAGCTAAGAAGAATTTTTGGAGCTTCAAAGCCTATTGCAAATTTGGGAGTCTGATTTTCCTGAATGTAATTACCTAATCTGTGGATGAAAGTCATGTATTAATGATTATGGCACATTTTGTTTTTATTGGAACAATATTTATGCTTCCGCAGGTTTAGATTATGGACATAGTTCTACTTTCATTGTTTGCTTTTTGGATTTGTACAGGTTCTAGACGGCATCTTTTGTATGAAATTTGATGTAATGGATGGGAATGTTGACTTAGAGCCATAGTTGAATGTATATATGGTGTTAGATGATCCTGTGTTGTGTTGTGGATGTATTCTTGAGGATTGTCTTATCTGTTTGTCTTGTTTAGATTGTGTAATTCAGGTTGTATGTATTGGTTTTTATCCAGTTTTTAGAAGAAGCTCTACCCGATCTTCTGCAAGAATATTATATTATTTTATTTTGGATATTAGTATTATCTGTTTATTAACGGAGATTATTAGAGAAAAATAATTCGTTCTGTCACACCCATTCTATGAGTGGCAAAAGATAGAAGCCATTGCTGTCTATGGGTTTAAATAATAGTTGATATGGCAAAAGATAGTGGCAAAAGATAGTATGTAGACGACCTTGTCTATAGGTTTAAATAATAGTTAATATGGTTTAAGATTATCCGAAGTATGTGTAACCCGTCATCAAATTAGCCTTTTAGTCTTTGATTATCCAATTTGTACTTATTTTAGATTATTGATATGTTTTACCTATATTGACTTGTATTTGAGATTTCAATTGAGATTCATAAGTTTCACCTACCGTTAGGATTTGATTAGTCTTATATAATTAGAACTTTTGACTTTCATTTTGAATTACAATTTTGAGTATGAAAGCATATTTGGATTTTGGTTGACGGGCCTCTGGATTGTGATTTTATGTATTTTGTATATGATTATTGACCGTTATCCTAATTTTGGACACATTGGTTTATTACATTTTATACTGATACTCGATGAATTTTCGGTTCATGTTTTTATTATTCTTATCACTTCAAATTAATGGGCTTCGAATATTGTGAGGACCCCGCAATCAAAGTAAAATATGGCTACTTAAAAATCAGAGTGTTTTAATTTTGACTTAAATAGGAGTAGCTTTACACCACTGGTAGACCGAAAATAATGGCAATCAGATGTTGACCGATGTCAACATGTTGACCAGTGTCAAGACGTTGACCGAAAGGCCGACCGAAAGGTTGACCAGTTTTTAATATTGACCAACCTTGAATAAGAAAAAGAAACACAGGTCGGCTTTGAGTAAAAGTTGGATGGATTAGAGTAAGAAGCGTCGACCGAAAAAGTTGACCAATAGAAAAGTTGACCGACTTTGAAGAAAATGTTGATCGACTAGAATTGACTACCAAATTCAAAAGACGAGGTCTAACTTTGTCGTTAGATTCCAACTAGATCCCACTCTAATCAGAGCAAATAAACTGCCCCATTGACCTTCTAGATGAAAGTACCAAGTAGGTAACTTATCCGACTCACTCCCACCTAACCATGAAGGGAAGTACTAAGTAGGTGACCCACCCAACTTACTCCACCTAATCCCTCTGCTTTATATACTGAGCTCTAGATGAGAGGTGTGGGAATTCTGGCAAGGAAGGAGGGTAAGAAGTGAAGAAGGAGAAAAGCTTCAAGATTAGTTAGAGTGGGCGGTCAACAGTCAGGCAAGTGTACCCTCGTTTTCAAGCTTAAACTGTAATAATGGCCTAATACAAGTGTACTTTCCCTTTTTAAACTCAAACTTTACTCTTGTTTTCAAGTCTCGGCTTTAAGAAAAATTGCAAGTGTTCTCTTCAGATTGAAAAGCTTCAGCATATAGTATATTAGACTTGCCATTTTAATTACTATTGCATAAACTACATCTCTGACGTCATACTTGTTTACGATCGGACTGAAAATATAATTTTAATTTCATGGCTAATTCATCCTTGCTGCCTTCTGCTTTCTATTTTCTGCTCAACTTGTAATTGAACTTGGATTGCATAAGAATGGAAAAGTAAACCGACTTGAATCATAATTGACCAGAATGAGTTTTCTTGAGTGAAAGCTGGCTTCATGTCAACTGAAAATCTTTTTACTTGATCGGAATAAGAAAAAAAATGAACTTGAAATTGACTATGTAATATGACGACCGAAAGTTTTGTGTCTGTCCGAAATATGAACTAAAGAAAAAGTGAACCGACATTTAAGAAACGGACCTTAGCATTAGGAGATAAAGTTCTCCAGCATGCCTTAGAACATTATGGTGGTAATCAGGGATAACGAAAGGAAGCCGTTTTCGGGGCTTTGTATAGGGAGGAAAGTGAGAGACGTCCTCGGGGCTTTGTACAAGAAGGAAGTGAGAGCCGTCCTTGGGGCTTTATATAAGGAGGTTTTGCCGTGATTGTGAGGAGGTGTGCATAATCTATTCTCGATTATTGCCCCCTCCGCTAGTGACGACCTTTACTGATAAAAATAAACAAGAAGAGAAATTTTTATAATACGACCGACTCTATTTTTTGTTCTGATTTTTCAGAATTTGACTGCTTCGGCCTTCCTGACTATCTTACATGTATTGTCCGGTCAACTGTTATTTTATAAAATCGATGCTGTTTATGTATCTATTCGGTCAACTATTGTTTTACTCTTACTGCATATGTATCTGTCTGGTCAACTGTCGTTTTATAATATTCATGCTGCATATGTATCTGTATCCTTCTTACAACATAAACACTTTACGGAAGATTTGCATGTACCTTATTGAGCTCCGACTCACTGTTTTCTATTTTTTTCACCTTCCAGATGAAACCATAGAACTTGTGCCGGATGAGAGGGAGTGACTAGAGTTTCGTCTGAATGATTCTTAGGACTTGGAAGCACATTTTGAGTTATTCAGAAGAAGCAGTCTTATTGTGATGATTCGGATGAAATATATAAATTGTTGTAATTAGACCTTTATGACCATGTATGCATAAATGAGTTTTATGGGGATGAATGTAAATGTTTCGGCAGGTTAATAGATTGGCTTCCATTACATTTTTTATGAATAACGTGTATGGGTCATAGATGGCATCTGTGATCCTGTGATTGGTATGCACGATCGGCCCGAACCGGATCACCGAAACCCTAGTGTCAGTTTCGGGAGGTCGCTGGCAGAATGCATAAAAAAAATTCTGTCTATGACAATTGATATCAGAGAGATGAGATGCTTTAGGAATTGATCAATCAAAGGTACGGAAGCATAGGTTTGAGTCCTCGTACTGAATTTTCGTAAAAAGTAGGCCAAGGTAACTAAGGCAACTAGAGTTTTAAGGAAGCTTGAAACCTAGCCTAAGTTCAAATTAATGAGCTGATGGATACTTTTTAGGATTATAATATTGTGCTGTTTTGATTTTAGGATGGCTAGTGGAAGAAGAAGAAGAAATGGCCGTAATACGCCCCACGATCGGGAGGCCGCCTATATAGACTTATTAGAAAGAATGACCAACATAGTGGAGTCTATCAAACACGGGCATTTGGCTCCGGTCCCTACAACCGAGCTAGCTCCGGCTATCCTGGCTTTAACCACGTATGATCGATTCACAATGGAACGAGCGCCTGGATTTTTGAAAAAACCCGATCCAGCAGAAGCTGATATATGGCTTAAGAGGATGAAGAAAATATTTTCAGTGATTGGGTGTATAGACTAGGAGAAAGTCACCTTCGCCGTGTATAAGTTGGAGGGCGAAACGCGTAGCTGGTGGGGCATGAGAAAGAGAGCACTAGGAACACCAGATGAGATGATCACTTGGGATATGTTCAAGGAAGCTTTTCAAGAAAAATACTTTCCATCCAGTCTCTGGGATGAAAAGGAGATGGAGTTCATGAGATTAAGGCAAGGGAGTATGTCGGTGACTGAGTACGATGCCAAATTCACCGAGTTATCCCAATTCTCACGTTATTATGTAGAAGATGAATTAAGAAAGGTGAAAAAGTTTTAGTAAGGACTACGGGAAAATATTTGAAAACAACTGTCCACATTAAAGCTTAAAACGTATGCCGATATACTGGATATGGCAGTCATCTATGAATAGGAGGTGAAGATAGAGAAATTCTACACAAAGAGGGCAGCTAGCTGGGCAGGTGTTAGTGGCGGATATGCTAGGGGATCGTTTGGGTTGTCCAAGAAGACAAGGACGATTGAGAAAGGAAAGGGTGTTGTGCCGGCTTAGTCAATGGCTGATTCGAGGACGACGGCTACACACTGCACCACCTATGGGAGAATACACCCGGGGCAGGCATGTCATCGAATGATGGGAGCTTGTTTCAAATGTGGATAGCAGGGCCACCTGATCAAGGATTACCCAAGATTAGAGGGGGGAAAGCCTACTATTTCGGCTAAGGCCTTTGCAGTGACTATCCAAGAACCGAAGGCATCGTCAAATGTTGTGGAAGGTACTCTTTTTGTTTGTGGAATTCCAGCGTCTATTTTATTTGACTCGGAATTTACCCACTCTTTTATTTCTCCACGATTTGCGTGCCTTATCGCCACTACACCTTATACATTGAATTACAAATTGTCGGTGTGCACCCATGCTGGATTCCCCATAACTACTGATGTTGTGTATCCTGGATGTATGATGGAAGTAGGTGGGCAATGTCTAATGGTGGATTTGATGTTACTAAACCTGGGAGGTTTTGATGTGATTATGGGAATAGATTGGTTGGCTGAGAACCATGCTACCACTGATTGCCTTGTGGAGAGGGTTTACTTTAACATCCCTGGGATGGAAACCTTCTTCTTCCAAGGCATTAGAAAAAAAGAAATGTCGATATTGATCTCGGCCTTACATACTAAACATCTGGTGAAAAGCAGATGTAAAGCTTACCTGGCTTATGCCTGCACCACTGGAAGTCATAAGGTGCCGACTAAGGACATTTTAGTCATCCACAATTTTGAGGATGTATTTCCTGAGGAGTTTCCTGGATTGCCTTCGCATCGGGAGATTGATTTGAGATCTCTATAGTTTCCGGTGTCAGTCCAGTTTCTAAAGCCCCTTATAAAATGGCTCCTGCTGAATTAAAAGAGCTAAGATTACAATTATCGGAGCTGTTAGACAAGGATTTTATCAAACCGAGTGTGTCTCCTTGGGGAACACCGGTGTTATTTGTAAGAAAGAAAGATGGGTCGTTGCGGCTTTGTGTTGATTATTGTGAATTGAACAAAATCACGATAAAAAATAAATATCCTCTGTCACGTATTGATAACTTGTTTGATCAATTGCAAGGATCTCAGGTGTTCCCAAAAATTGATTTAAGGTCTGGTTATCATTAGTTGAGGATTAAGCCGGAGGATGTGGCCAAAACTGCCTTTCAGACAAGATACGGCCACTATGTGTTCCTCGTTATACCCTTTGGGCATACAAATGCCCCTGCCGCTTTTATGGATTTGATGAATAGGGTATTCAGGCAATATTTGAATAAATTTGTGGTGGTTTTTATTAAAAATATTCTAATCTATTCAAATGACTATGAGGAGTATGAAACTCATCTAAGGATAGTACTCCAAGTGCTCTGTGAGGAAAAGTTATATGCAAAGTTGGGGAAATGTGAATTCTGGTTGGAGAAGGTGATGTTGTTGGGACATATAATTTCCGATAGTAGTATTTCTATGGATCCAAAGAAAGTAGAAGCTGTTACTAATTAGAATAGGCTTACTTCTGTAACCAAAGTTAGAAGCTTTCTGGGCATGGAAGGCTATTACCGGCAATTTGTGGAAAACTTTTCACAGATTGCTATACTCCTGACTCGATTACTGAAGAAGGAATATAAATTCGAATGGATAGAGGAGTGTGATCAGAGCTTTTAGGAGCTAAAGGATCGCCTGACTACTGCTCCAGTATTGGTGATTCCAGAAGGATCAGGAGGCTATGAGGTGTATTGTGATGCCTCTCAGGCAGACTTGGGATGTGTATTGATGCATCATGGTAGAGTGGTAGCTTACGAGTCTAGACAACTGAAGGTACATGAAAAGAACTACCCTACCCATGATCTAGAGCTGGCTGTTGTAGTGTTCACCTTAAAAATTTGGGGGCATTACCTGTATAGTGAAAACTTTCTTGTGTATCTAATCACAAAAGCCTCAAGTATCTGTTTTCCCAAAAGAAGCTTAACATGAGGCAAAGAAGGTAGTTTGATTTCTTAAAGGATTATGACTATGAGATACAGTATAAACCTGGAAAGGCTAATGTAGTTGCGGACGCATTAAGTCGGCGAACTGGGATTGTGACACAACTACAAATCAAGCAAATGGAATTATTAGACTATCTGAAGCAATGTGATGTCCGGCGATATGCTAAGGGCAATAGGATGCTCTTATCTAATCTTCAGATCCAGCCTTAGATTATTAGTGAAGTTAGGGAAAAGCAAGTTAATGATTCGTTCCTTGTAAAAATTGCAAGTGACTTGAGTAAAGAGTCCCGAGTTGAGTTCAATGTCCAAACGGATGGGGCCTTGAGTTTTAGAGACCGATTATGTGCACCAGACGATAAGGAGCTAAAAGAAAAGAATTTGAGGGAGGCCCATCGGTCTAGATATACCATCCACCCCAGAACAAATAAGATGTATCAAGACTTAAATAAAACTTTTTGGTGGAGGAACATGAAGAGGGATATTATGGCCTATGTGAAAAAATGTCTCGTATGCCAGCAATTGAAGGCGAAAAGGAGAAAACCTTCTGGGTTGTTACAGCCAATGCCGATCCCGAGCTGAAAATGGGAAGACATTGCTATGGATTTTGTATCGGGACTACCTAGGACTCCTAGAAATCACAATGCCATTTGGGTTATAGTTGACCGGCTAAGAAAGTCAGCCCACTTCTTGGCAATCAGGATGACTTATTCACGTGATAAGTTGGCTCAGCTGTATGTGAACGAAATCGTGAGACTACACGAAATTCCTGCCTCCATTGTATTTGACAGGGATTCCCATTTTGTCTCAAGGTTTTGGAAAAGTTTGCATAAAAAGTTGGGGACCAAATTGAAATTTAGTATGGCTTATCACCCTCAGATGGATGATCAGTCTGAGCGAACTATACAGATTCTTGAGGATATGTTGAGGGCTTCTGTATTAGAAATGAAAGGCACCTGGGATACTTACCTGGCACTAGCAGAATTTGCTTATAATAACAGTTATTAGGATAGTATCGGCATGGCGCCATTTGAGGCTCTGTATGGAAGGAAATGTAGGTCGCCGATTCACTGGGAAGAGATTAAAGATAGAAGGATTTTGGGTCCGGAGATCGTAAGGAAAACGGCTGAAAAAATAAAACTGATCTATAGTAATTTGAGGATCGTTCAATGCAGACAGAAAATCTATGTGGATAAAAGGAGGACAGAATTGAGTTTCGAGGTAGGAGATTTTATTTTTCTCAAAGTCTCACCATCCAAGGGGACATTACCATTTGGAGTGGAGGGTAAACTTAAGCCACGATTCATTAGCCCCTTTAGGATTTTGGAAAGGATTGGAGAAGTGGCTTATAGGTTGGCATTGCCACCAAGTCTGACAGAAGTATATAATGTGTTCCATGTATCCATGCTCCGGAAGTATGTTTATGATCTTTCACATATAATTGAATTCGAACCTTTAGAAATCAACAAGGATTTATCCTACGTCGAGGAACCACTACAAATTCTCGACCGGAAAGAGCAAGGGTTGCGTACAAAGACGGTTCCTCTGGTGAAAGTACTATGGAGAAATTACTCACTTGAGGAAGCTACCTGGGAATAAGAAGAAGAAATCTAGAGCAAGTATCCCCACTTATTTGATTAAGGTATGAAATTTTATTTAAATTTCGGGGACGAAATTTCTTTAATTAGTGGAGAATTGTGAGGACACCGCAATCAAAGTAAAATATGGCTACTTAAAAACCGGAGTGTTTTAATTTTGACTTAGATAGGAGTGGCCTTACACCACTAGTAGACCGGAAAAATGGCAATCAGACGTTGGCCGACGTCAAAATGTTGACCGGCGTCAAGATGTTGACCGATGTCAAGATGTTGATCGGCGTCAAGACGTTGACCGAAAGGTTGACCGAAAGGTTGACCAATTTTTAATATTGACCAACCTTGAATAAGAAAAGGAAACATAGGCTGGCTTTGAGTAAAAGTTGACCAGATTAGAATAAGAAACGTTGACCAAAAAAATTGACCAACAGAAAAGTTGGCCGACTTTGAAATAAATGTTGACCGACTAGAATTGACTACCGAATTCAAAAGACGAGGGCTAACTTTGTCGTTAGATCCCAACTAGATCCCAATATAATCAGAGCAAGTAAACTACCCCATTGACCTTCTAGATGAAAGTACCAAGTAGGTAACTTACCCCACTCATTCCCACCTAACCTTGAAGGAAAGTACTAAGTAGGTGACCCACCCAATTTACTCCACCTAATCCCTCCGCTTTATATACTGAGCTCCAGATAAAAGGCCGGTGTGGGAATTCCTGGCAAGGAAGGAGGGTAAGAAGTGAAGAAGGAGAAAAGCTTCAAGATTAGTCGGAGTGGGCGGTCAACAGTCAGGCAAGTGTACCCTCGTTTTTAAGCTTAAACTGTAATAATGGCCTAATACAAGTGTACTCTCCCTTTTTAAACTCAGACTTTACTCCTGTTTTCAAGTCTTAGCTTTAAGAAAAATTGCAAGTGTTCTCTTCAGATTGAAAAGTTTTAGCATATAGTATATTAGACTTGTCGTTTTAATTACTACTGCATAAACTGCATCTCTGACGTCATACTTGTTTACGATCAGACTGAAATATAATTTTGATTTCATGACTAATTCATGCTTGCTGCCTTCTGCTTTCCATTTTCTGCTCAACTTGTGATTGAACTTGGATTGTATAAGAATGGAAAAGTAAACTGACTTGAATCATAATTGACCAAAATGAGTTTTCTTGACTGAAAGCTGGCTTCATGTCAACTGAAAGTCTTTTTACTTGACCGAAATAAGAAAAAAATGAACTTGAAATCGACTTTGTAATATGACGACCAAAAGTTTTGTTTCCGTCCAAAATGTGAACTAAATAAAAAGTGAACTGACCTTTAAGAAATGGACCTTAGCACTAGGAGATAAAGTTCTCCGGCATGCTTTGGAACATTGTGGTGGTAATCGAGGATAACAAAAGGAAGCCATCCTTGAGGCTTTGCACAAGGAGGAAAGTGATAGCCGTCCTCGGGGCTTTGTACAAGGAGGAAGTGAGAGCAGTCCTCGGGGCATTGTACAAGGAGGTATTGCCGTGATTGTGAGGAGATGTGCACAATTTATCCTTGATTATTGCCCCTTCCGCTAGTGACGACCTTTACTGATAAAAATAAAAGAGAAGAGAAATTTTTAAAATACGACGGACTCTGTTTTCTGTTCTGATTTTTCAGAATTTGACTACTCCGGCCTTCCTGACTTCCTTACATGTATTGTCTGGTCAACTATTGTTTTATAAAATTTATGCTGTTTATGTATCTGTCCAGTCAACTGTTGTTTTACTCTTACTGCATATGTATCTGTCTGATCAACTGCCGTTTTATAATATTCATGTTGCATATGTATTTGTATCCTTCTTACAGCATAAGCACTTTACGGAAGATTTGCATATACCCTGTTGAGCTCTGACTCACTGTTTTATGTTTTTCTCCCATTCTAGATGAAACCGTAGAACTTGTGCTGGACGAGAGGGAGTGACTAGAGCTCCGTCCGAATGATTCTAAGGACTTGGAAGCACATTTTGAGTTATCCGGAAGAAGCGGTCTTATTGTGATGATTCGGTTGAAATATATAAATTGTTGTAATTAGACCTTTACGACCATGTATGCATAAATGAGTTTTTATAGGGATGAATGTAAATACTTCGTGTGACGGACCGGCCTTATTCCACCGCATAAAGCCGCCGTCAAGCCTAAATCCTTGCATCAAAATAGATAATAGATAACAACTAGGTGGACATAAAAAAAATTTCTTTTCTTTCATATGAATAAACCTTTCTCTTATATACAGGATTGCTTGAGGCCGAACTATATGAGTTGGCCTTCCGGTATTATTTTCATACTTGGCCGGCCAACACTAAGGTTAGTTGGACATGAATGCCTTGGTATAACCTGAGATGCTACTAGAAATATGGATTTTATTTATCAATAAAATAATCACGGAAATATGGTAACATCCATAAATTCTTATACAGCGTAACTATTCTACAAGTTCTTCTCAAAACATCAAAAGAAATAAATCAAGTTCTTCATTGATCAGCTCCGGCCAGTTATGCTGTCTAGCTACTTCATATGGTTCTACTCAATTTCGTCCTCCATAAGCTTCTCGTCGTCTGAAAATTGGCAAGAATGAGCTACAAAGCCCAGCAAGATACTCACATACAGAAAATATAAACATACATATAAACAGATCAAAGTAAGGATTTATATCATAACTTAAAATATGTAAAATCACCAAATAATTCCTTCTTTAGTCCAGAATTTTCTTGTTCTTATTCTTATTATCTTGTCTTCAAACGATTCATAAAAACCATTAGAAATTTTTATTATCTTTAGGGACCAGACGGGAGCGAAAAATATCGAGGAAGGGTTGTGTGTTACCCCACAACTTAAAGTCGTATCCTCTCATTATGCTCCTTGAGGCGAGAGGTAATGCCTTTAACCCGGCATACGGGGCCGTAGTCTAGAAGTCTTATGCCACCAAAAGTCTCCCCCAGTGGCCTGGGAGTCATTCCTCGAGTGTCAATCCAATATCCTTCATCCATCTTTAACAGCAAGTTTAATGGAAACTCGGTTATTAGTTCATGTCTTTTGATGGGCCATCCATCATAATTCGAAAGTCAAAAGTCGTGGAGTTCTACTTGCTGTCCGGATTACATACATTTTCCTTATTCTTATAGCCTTTGTTCTTTAACTTCAACAATTGAAGTCCATATAGCCTTTTAATCATCTTAAAGTCGAAGACTCTTTAATCAAAAGTCAGAGGTCCTTTTTCATCAAAGTAGGAAATCTTTTTTTTTAAAACCGGAGTGCTTTTCTAGCAAGGGCGGAGTTCTTTTTCTAAAAACAAGCCAGAGTTCTTTTTCTAAAAAGGCCAGAGTTCTTTTCTCAAGAGATGGAATTCTTTTTCTAAAAATGCGGGAGTTCTTTTCAAAAACCGGAGCTCTTTTCTCAAGTAGGCGGAGTTCTTTTCTCAAAAGGTTGGAGTTCTTTTCTAAAAAGCTAAAGCTCTTTTCTCAAGCAGGCGGAGTTCTTTTCTCAAAAGTCGGAGCTCTTTTGTCAAGAAGATGGAGTTCTTTTTGAAAGTGCTGGAGTTCTTTTCCTCAAAAGTTAGAAATCTTTTCTTTAAACATGCAATTATCAAAGTTCATATAAATCGACAAATAATCATACTTCAAGCAAAACAAAACCGAACATCATGAATATCATTAAATCAGAGGAACAGAACAAATATCATACATACAGAAACATGAGTTCATAAAAATTTCAGATATACTAGCATTGTAAACATGCATATCATGAACTTAAAATAGGGGTGAGTACTCTTGTCTGGATTTCTTTTACTTTACCTTGAGCTTTTGGTCTACCTTTACTAGAAAAACTCTATTGCGTGCCTCTTTCTCACGTCCACTAGTTCTTATTTATAGGCCTTGGGTCTGGTGGCCGTCGTTTGGGTTTGGCCAGACTGGGAGGAATGTTTCGCAGTATGTTATTTATGACTTTACATTCCCAAAGAGTTTCTTTATTAAATTTCTAGGTTATTTATGGTTCTACATTTTTAAAGAGTTTTCTTATTAAATTTTCTGATTATTTACGGTTCTACACGTCTAAAGAGTTTCCTTATTAAATTTCTATTTATGGTTATATATTTCCAAAGAGTTTCCTTATTAAATTCCGGTCAACAGACCTTGACCGAATTTATGTTTCTCATTTTAATACATTCCGGTCAACTAACTGGCATTGCCCAGATTACTTTCCTCTTTCCCGTCTTTCCTTCCATTTACTTTTTCCGGTCAACATTTTACGTTGACCGGATTACTCCTTTATCACGCCTTCCGGTCAACACTCGTTGACTGGATTACTCATTCTTCACACATTCCGGTCAACACTCGTTGACCAGATTACTCCTTCTTCATACCTTCCGATCAACACTTGTTGACCGGATTACTATCCTTAGGTAATTTTAGCTTGACATCGGGGATTTTTTGTATTCTAGCATCTGGGCTATTACACTTCAGCAGGTTAATAGATTGGCTTCCGTTACACATTTTATGGATATCGTGTATGGGTCTTAGATGGCATCTGTGATCCTATGATTGGTATGCAAGATCGGCCCAGACCGGATCACTGAAACCCTAGTGTCAGTGTCGGGAGGTCGCTGGCGGAATGCAAAAAAAAAAATCCATTCTGCCACAAATATATTACAAGGAGTTTGAACACTAATTGGATTGAAGTTTCATCAATTTTGGTAAGTATTAGTCTCGTATTTGGACTGTATTTACATCAGATGTATTTCAGTACTATTTGGGGTGGCGAATAGAATGTTGATAGTATATTGTATTATCATAAAAATAGTATTCATATTATTTAATTGAATTAGATTTTGTGGCATTTGGTTTGTTATGGTTTGGTGATTTATTTATATTGTCATTAGTCACTTTTTTATGATATTTTGGAGCAGGTGATAATTATTTATTTATTTAGATGAGTGATTTGGGAGATCCTATGATGGTTAATGTTATCATTATTGTCATTTTGGATTATATTGATATTATGTTAGGTCACGTCCGAATTTTAGGCTCATTGATTTATAAATTTTGGGATTTAATATTTGTGAGCTAAAATTATTTTAGATTATCGTTAGGATGTACTTTGGTTCGGGACTGTGATAGTTTATTATTTACAGGCTTTTAGCCTATTTTTAGCCACTTCTATATATATTACTAAAACTTTTTGATATTATTTTTTCTGAATTCTTTTCTTAAACTAACATGCATGTATCATGTTTGTGCTTCTTTTGTAATTATGTTGCATGCATATCAATAATGTTCATAAATCTTAAAATTTTAAAGGTTTGTACCTAATTTCATAAAGTTTGTTAATAATCCTCAAAGTTTTGAGTAATTTGTTTTGCATGTTTATTTTTGTGCAAGAATTTCATAGAAGTTTTATTTCAAAATTTGTCAAGATTTTTTATTTTTCAAAGCTAAAAACTTATAAATTTGTGTCTGTCTTTCTTTTGTTTAAATAAGAAATATTATAGAGAATT